>JAVCKT010028406.1:42135-71230 GCA_032273925.1 Rhynchotus rufescens
AAATGCCACCGCAGGGTAGAACTTCAAATTTTAAATCATCATTTTGCACATCACAGTATCTTGCCCAAGCAGTTACATTTTAGTTTGGTAGCAAACCAAAAGAAACCCCATACAGCCTCTTAGGTCTGGATCTCACATTACAGATCTTGCACCAAAACATTACACCAGGACAACAGCATACAGAGGAAAGTTAAGCAGTTAAGTTTGACTCAATATAAAGATTGATAATGTAACTACTTAAAAATGTTTTTTATTGTCATAAGTCTCTACCATTTTTTAAAACTTTCATTGGGCTACACAATACATCATACTTAACTTCAGGTACATTCCTGAAGCCAACACTTAGTACAGGTCAATTTTTAATTATGATATTTATACAAAACCAGCAATTTATTTCCTGATTTGGTAAAATACTTTAAACACTAAGTCATAAATATAAATTCCATAAATCTCAAGTGACCCTCAAGTCATCAATCTGACTGAATTTCACAGTGAAACATAGTACAACAACCACCCCCGGCTTGCTTTCTGACATCCCAGAGCAACAAAAATGGCTTGAACAATGATAAACAATGGGAAATTACAGTTTTGTTCCAGACTAGTGTGATTTTAAACTTTTAAATAAATTGCCTATGGTATTTAGAATATATCTCTTAAGAGCTTTGATTTAGGGCAGACGAAAATTGCTCTGATGTGTTCCATGAACTCTAAAAAGACACTAAGTGATTATCAACCAGTGCACTGTGCAATGAACTCCAACATTTTGAGCTTCAAGTCACCCCGCCTGTGAACTTATGCCTAACCCATTCCTATATAAAATGCTGTTAAAATACTTTGAAGATTTTAAAGGATGGATTTTATTATTTTTTTTTAAATTCATACTTAGTAGAAAGAGTCAAGTCAGGGGATTCAGCTTGTATTCTCAGGCCTTCTGCTCACCTGCACTCAGGTGAAGTACTTAATCAACGTGTCTCCAGGCTTTTTTTTGCACATAAAATGGTTCCTAGGGTACAAGCTGTGTGAATTAACATCAGCAAAGTTCTGGTGGACCATGAACAATACCCTTATTATTGGTTCTTTCCATCTCTTGATTTCTCTGCCTTTTCCTCCCCTTCATAGCAGTTTGTGGAAAAGACCAGCAGCCATCAGGCAACACTGCAGCATTTCAGGATGTTTGCTTAAATGTAATTAAAGAGTAGAGCATAATGACTTAAAAAAAAGGATGATCAAGCAAGCGAACTGAACTAGACACTAACTCCCATCTTTTCTCGTTGCCTTTTCAGGGGACAATTCCCACACAATCCATCCCTGTTTTTTCAGAACTTTATATATTTTTTTCTTTCACTTTACAGAATAAGATATACAGTCTCCACTTTAGTCCATATTTTTTGAACTTCGGATGCTGTTCTCCATATTAACACATCTCATAGGGAAATACATATCCCTTACTATTATTATTCTTATATTAACCCAGTTACATGGTAGCAATAAAATTCCATAATAAGAAATAAGAGCTTTCATTAGACATTCACAAAGCCCTCCAAAGAACAGGAGAAGAACAGATTGTAAGTCTCATAAATCCTGTTTAATTTATTCATAGTGAGAGTCTACAAATCAGACATTTTTATATTCCAGGATATTTATGATAAGATGGTGAATTTATAATAAAAAAACCAGCAATAATACGATGACTGATGATAAAATAATAAAGCAGATAATAGTTTTTTATAAATTTATCAAAAAAGTGAAATATGATAAACAATAATGTACTCATTAGCCATTAAATCAAATCTGCAGTGGGTAAAGGGCTAGGCTAGCATTTCAAAACTTTCACAGTTCTCTGGTCTCCTGAACCAGCTTTGTTGCTTCAGGAGCTGCAATAACATGCCAATATTTTCCTCTTTTTAAATATTCTCTACATAACGCAGATGTGTGATTCCATATGTCACATGCACTTTCAGTCTCTGGAAAGGTGGCTAGGCTTACATCCCTAAGAGAAAGAGAATCGTCTGCTGGAACTCTCCGACCCAGCCAACCTCACTGGAGACATTTTGGTGTCTTCAAATATATTTTAAAAGCTCTAAACTGCGTGAACCACATCATTGCTCTTGTTCAGCCCAAGTGCCCTTGCTATTAGAAGCAGTCAGGTCATCTAATGCCTTTCCGAACCTCATCAAATCCATCCTAGAACTCAATTTTCTGTTCCTGTTTCTTCAAATGATCTAGATCTTTGCTTTCCAGCATATAAAAATCTCCTATTTTCCACTCTAAATTTGTTCCTTGATGTTGTTCCTATTGCCATCATTCTCATTATCCTTCAGTTTATGGAGTTTCTTCCCTCCCTGACGTAGGCAGAGACAACACAAAATGATTCCTCATCCTCCCTTTTGCCAGGCTATGCAAATTAATTTTAATCTCTAATTATAAAGCAAGCTCTTCATTCCCCTGATTACTCTAATAGCCATTCCCCCAGCTTACACAGGCTTGAACATGTGCATAGGGATCCAAATGAGGTCTACACAACAGCATTAATTCAACTTTGTACTGTATTTTTAGCACTGAAAGTACCAGCATAGGGGGAACAGTGGCCATATGATCTACATAGTCTATAGTCCTCCTCTGTTTCGTATTGACGCAATTCTATTGTTAATTCTCAGGATTACTGATGGGCTGCAGTGCCCTCAATGTTGGCACATCTCATTTGCATGTGAGTACGTCTTGAAAAGGTTTTGGGTGATAACTCTAGATAAAAGTGTCTGAGATCTGCGCACACGCAGCTCAATGGCATTTGCAAGAGAAAGGAGGCAAACAAATGTGTGGCAATAAAAGAAATTCTGGGAGTCAGCTAGAACGGTAAAAAAGCAGAAATCCAGTAAATATCACTCTTCTGAGATAATAGCTTTCACCATTCAGCTATTCTTCCCCAGTCGCTTATCTAAAGCCTCTGTGGCACACACTGATGAGAGGGAATTTGACCTGCGGCATCTCACGGGAGAAAGCGATGTAAACTCCAGGCCTACTTTTCAACCTCTTGGCAGTTATGAATGCTTTTTGTTGATCATACAGATTAGAAATCAGGCAAAACTGTACTTTCATACCTGGAAGGAAGGTTCTGATTTACAGTATTTCTGTTTATGAAATTTGTTACTTCTCTTCAAAATTGTTTGTTTCTCAGTAGATAGATGTGGCTTTCTTTCTATATCTATGAGGATGAGTGTAGGATGGATATGATGGCAAACACTGCATAATTTTTACTTGCATGAATTGCAGAATGAGGAAATTCACTTGCCCCTTTCAGGAAGTCCCAACTGATCTCTTTTGCCTTTCCTATTTAAGTCCTTGAAACGCTCCAAAAATGAAAATGCAAAGGGAGATCCTTCTGGTTCCTGTTTCAAGGCAGCTTACAAAATTGATGGCAAATCTTTCCACAGCTCTGTCCTTTTTCTTCAAGCATTCTGATGATTCTTTCTTTCTCCAGGAGAGAGGAGGCATCCAGCCCGAATTGTAAAAAAGTCAGTGCAGTGAATAACACACAGCATCACTTTCAAACCAAGCTCTGTTTTTCCTCTACTTCTTAGTGGGATATAGTGTCTACATGTTTAAATGGGACCAAATCTTAATTTTTAACAGTTACAGAGGGCTGTTATAGAAAGAGAAGGAGCTGAATATCTTATGAAGACCATCATGTGGCCATCAGGGGCCTTCACAGCCCTTTGGCCCAGGAAAGCCAGGTGGAAACAGTACGTGTTGCAGTCAAAAGACCACTTCCTCCTACTGAAGGTACAAACACTTAGATACAGAATCTAGTCAGAAGCTGTGAGAGAAAATTACTCACTGCTGCAGGAGCCTGCTGAGGGCCACAGCCCTGCTCTCACTTGGCCTAGAATGCACTGGAAGTTCATGTTATCTCAGTGGGCAGCAGGCATTTGCCATTAACATGAAGCGGATAATATTTATGTGTTAATGTATTTGATCTGAGGAGGCAGATGAATAAAACTAAGCTTCAACTGTTAAACCAAAGGACTTGAATGTGTTTTTGGAAACAGGCTAGTGAAGTCCGACTTGTGCAAAGATTTCAAGAACACTCCCACTTGACACTAACAACTGCATTTTCCGAGGCCAAAGCCTGGATTTTGCAGGCAGGCACCCCCCATTTCACCTACAGCCCCCATTTCACTTAGACAATTTCCTGGTAGCAGTAACAACCAGCAGTGGAACAGCCAAAAACGAAGGTGGCATCCAGCAAACACACAGTCAGGCACCCCGAGACCCGATCCTGCAGCTGCCAGCTTCACCCCGTGAACACCATTAGCAGCTGGCTGCGTGTCCAGAAAGAGAAAATGAAATATGCTGCATTTTCACAGCCATCAATCAGCTGATGCCGTGCCAGGAAAGCTTCATAATGATCTACATATTGCCAGTTGACTTTGCAGAAAATATTCTCATCAGAAGGGAAACACAAAGGGAAAAGAAGCAACAGATGATTTCAGAGCAGACGTGCCCATGTGGGTAGTGATGTCTTTGTATTTAGACAGGAGGGCTGAGGCTAGAAGACACATTTACCAGTGCAGGCAGCAGCGTTTGCCTGGCTGGGGCGGGCACTTTTGCACAACCCCCCTGCAGCAAAAGCAGGGGAGCCCTTCTGGCCTCAAAGAAATAGCTGGTTTCACCTACCTGGCTGGGTTTTCAGTTGTGCTTCCCAGAAAGTTAGTTCCTAAAGTAAAAGACTTAAAAGTGAAAAATAAAGAAAAATCTGCGAGCTATATGAGGGATGTAACCAAGCACTGCATAAAACAGTACAAAAGTATTAATGAACACGATGCTGTTTGGGGAGGGTTCTGTTTAGTTAATGCTCTGCAAATTGATGGAAAAGTAACAGCAGCATCACTGCTCTTAAATGTCATATTTCCAAGGATTTGTCTGGATGGATCCCTTTTATTATCACTGCTGCCTTCCTGACAGATACTAAAATGTCTGCTATGACTCATGCTGTGAGGAATCCTTTCGTGAGAGCTGAATGAAAACAGCCTGATAACAAGGATGATTTCATTAAAAAAAGAAAAGCCAGGTGACTAGTTACACGGAACGCTGTTGAAATTATGCGTGCAGAACTCTAACATTATCATATTGTTTTAGATCATGTTTTCTGCAGTGCAGGAGAAAGTATCTTTGTCGGCCCAGTGGAGAGAGGTTGGGGATGATTGAAGTAAAACAGCAGGACAAGGCCACTATGATTAAGTCAGATAGTCAACTGCCCATGTATAACACAGTAATGGAGGTGAAAGTAGAGGGCAAGCTAAAATTAAGTTGAAAGGACACAGGAGACAAAAGGCTACACATATAGGACAATAGCAGGATGTGCAACGAGCCCATTCTTGTAGCAGGCAGAGTGCAAAAATTTTTATAACGCTTCTTTAGACGTTTCCTGTTAATATTGGTGCAAATGCTGGGCTAACTAGTGCTAGAATGGCAATGCTGTTAAGTGAACACAGCTGGAGAGAGGCTTGTTTAATTAATTTTACATTCTTGGACAGAGAGGTCAGATGACAGCAGGTGAGTAAAATCCTCATCTGCCGGACTGGACAACTAGAGGAAGAAAAAATATCTGGGAGAAAGCCAGGGTCAGTTCCGGATCCACTCTGGTGATTATTTGCACTTTTTGAGCAGAAAAAAAGGATATCTTAATTTTGCTGCAAGCCACCAAGCAAATACATCATTGTTGTAGAGAAACTTGGCTGGTACGAAGACAATTCAGCCTACCTTAAATTGTTCCCTCTGGGTAAAAGGAGGCTAGATACAAGGCGTGAAACAACCAGTTGTACAAGTCATAGGGCAGCCAGTGTATCATCTCTGTAACACTCACCAAGGACAAAACAATCCATAAAAACTCATTACAAACTTCTGCAGCTTGGAGCAGAGGTTGCTGTGGGTCACATCATGTCAAACTAGCCTTTGGTCCCCAGTAATCTCAGGCAAAGTAGCTGGGAAAATGTAAAGCTTGCAAAAATTGTGTTGTCCCAGTCATCTTCATGGTACCATTTCCACTTGAGTCCTCTTGAAAATAATCTCCACTCCTAATTTTATATCCCTGTGCACCCTCAATGAGCCATGCAAGAGAGCTACCACCTCCAAATGTTTCTGCAAGTCAGTGAGATGGCCTGGTATGACCTGTGCAGCCTTTGCACCCTCAGGAGGAGGAGGTTAGAGAATCTTACCAACTTGTTTAACAGCTACGAATACATTATTGTGTCTATGGATAACTAACAAAACAAGTGGCAAAGTCAGGATGCTGACTACAAGCACAGGCAAGATGAGAAGATCTAACTTTTTTGGAGGCCAGGCAGCACTTGCTGCCTTGTGCACATGAGTTATAATGCAGGTGTCCTTGCATGATCACGCACCCATTTGCTATAGGACCCTCATTGTCTTCAGTGCATGTGAAAAGTTGCACTTGGTTATGGAATGGTTGGCCAGTACTTTGTCTTTCTCGTCAGCACCTGGCTTTCACACACACATGCCACAGAACACTGTTCATCCCCCAAAAGGCTTTTTCCTGGTATTCTTTATTATAGTAATTGCATGCTTCATGTACCTTCATTAATTTACTTTCACTGCCTTAGTGAGGTGAAGGGTAAATGCTATTAATGTTACCAAAGCAAAGGAAGGCAATGCAGGTCCATTAGCAGGGAAGGAGAGCAGGTGAAGTGACATCGGGAACACAGGCACATTTGAAGTTTTTGTTGCTTCAGATTTCACAGAGGAAGTTAATTACAATCAGATACAGAGTGCAGTTCATTTCAAGAAGGCAAGAGGAACACAAGGGAGAAGAAAATAGACAGTTAGAGGAATATATCCAGGTTGGCAGTAACTGATGAATCCACCATGAGTCATAGGGGATTAGCAAACCATTATTTGCATCATTAAAAATCATCTTCAAGAATTCATGGAAAACCTCTGAGATCCCAAGAAAGACAAACACAGAAGCACAAACATAGTGCTTAACTCCAAGAAGTGTCAGAAAGACTACCTGGGGTCTTAAAAATCTGCCAGACTACTGGCAGTGCTTGCCAAGTTATTAAAAAAAATTAATGAGAATCAAATTTGTTCTTGAGGATGATAGAGTGAAGAAAAGCATAACAACTCATTACACCTGCCTGCTTGGACTTGAGAGGCCACAGCTGGAGTACTATGTCTAGTTTTGATCACTGGCCTAAAATAAAGACGGACAAATTGGAGACAGTATTAAAAAAAGTCTAGAAATGTAACATATGAGGAGAAGTTAAAAGAAACAAGCTTGTTTAGCGTAAAGAGGACTGAAAGGGAATGCATTTAGTCCTCCAATACGTGAAAGATTGATGGGAGGAAAACAGCAGTCAATTATTCTCTGTATCCACTGATGGCAGAGGAAGAAAGATCAGCCAAATTTGTAGTGGAGACACAGACTAGACACTTGCCATCTATAAAGAGAGCTAAGCAGCAGGGCAAATAGTCCAGAGTTGTCTGCAATCCCCTTTATTTGATGTCAAGAAGGGGATAGGCAAACCCCTTCTGTGGATGGAATAGGAATACTGAAGTCTGCCTTGCAAAAGAGGAAAATGAGGTGATGGGAAAAACAAGCATGAACTTACTGAGAACAAATTGCACTGAACCAATACCTCTCCTTCTTTGAAAGTGTTTGTGGTCGAGTGAATAAAAAATGCTCTGGGTGTGGTACAGCCCAACATCACCAACATTTGCAAGCAAACACATTAATAATTTAATAGACAGGAGGGAAGGAGGCAAAAGTATTCTTGTGTGTTGGGACATCTCATCTGAGCCCAGAGGAGCATCTCCAGGACACCCTGTTCTCCCCTGCCCCAGAGACATTTCTTCTCTTTCACATAGGAATGAACCAAAGCCTTTTGAAGTGTTTTGCAACAGCATTTAGGAAGCGAGAGGAGAGAAGTGGAAAAAGATTCTCTCCTCCTTCCTCCACCACTGCCATAGTAGGCATCAGCTCAGGAGATAACAGCATTAATTTGGGAAGTTTTGCTCAAGTTTACTCAGAACAGATGCTGAGTCTCTCATTTTTGTAGCCTTTCATGTGCTTTGATTATTCCAAAGAGAAGTGCTCCTTCCCTTTTTCTTTCTTTTCCCTCCAGAAATTCCATCTTTTATAAAAAGAAAAAAATCACAACTATTACTTCAGTGGAAAAATACAGGTTTGTGAATATCTCAGCTGTGGCAAGTCAACATTTTCCAAGAGAAAAATTTTTCATCAGAAAGCTTGCAGCCAGCTCAAACCTCAGGATTTCAGTAACAGTGAAGCTTCAAGTGTCTCATATTTCTGCATATCAGGGTCATCAGTCAGGCACCCAGAAAACGAGGAATATAAAAGTAATGATCACCCCTGACACGGCTCAAGTGACTTATCCAGTGTCACACGGGCTCCGCTGGCAGCCGTATCAATCAGCTCTTTGGGGCAGCATTCTTGGAGGTTTTTTTCCCTCAGAAACATCAATATTAGCTAACGTTTTAAAACACTGTAATTTATTTCAGTCAATCTTGCTCTTCACAATTTCAGGCTTTTTCTGTCAGGAAATTTGGAGGTTATTTGATAGTATCAGGCATTAGGAGAACAGCATCAAGGAACCTCATCCTTTCCTTTGCCAGTTACATTTTACTGAAAATTACATGTAGAGATAGAACATACACATCTACTTAAGCAAGAGAGTAAACAGAAATTCTGATGCACCAACGATACACTAAATACCTCTTAGCCTTATTAAAAAGTTTAACATCCAAAAATCTTTGCAGAATCAGAGATTGGATTTCAAGATGATTTGATCTTGCTACCCAGCCTTCGATTTACTTTTCCCTCCTTAATAACATTTGCATTACTTTGATAAAATCTTAATGGCTAATGCTACTGCTTTGCTAGACTGTCCATGCAATTGCCTTACCGAATTCATATGCAATAATGTCACAAAGAGCTTATACTATTCACTTTTATCAGCCAAGATGGAACTGGAATTAACATATGGTATCTCATTATATTCACTTTATACTGATTCCAAATATTCAGAGGCAAGTTGTTAACAGATAGGACATAAATCCAGCAACCTACCTGCCCAGCCCCAAACAGATAAGGGCAGGAACAAGCTCTGCTTTGTTCATGAACAATAGGGCCCTGTTTGCAGCCCTGTCCTCAAAGGGACCCCGCACACACTCCTTTGGGGCAGCACGTGCAGCTGTGGGCAAAAGGACTTGCAGGGTTTACATGTAATTTTTGTGAGCTGTTTAGAAAGACGAGTTTAATAGCAAACCAACACACTTTAAGAGCACAGTGAAAGCAATAGTGACGCCTCTGAAGTTCACAAATCTCACCCTACTTGCAGAAAATGGGATTCTGTGCAGGCTGCAGTGTTTGCTGTTGAACACTGACGGATTACGCGACCTTCCCTGGTCTGCCCTATTTTCTTTGACCTTCTATTTCATTGGCAAAGTGTCTCATAGTTTATTGCTGCTGGCCAAGGCTACACTCCAGGGACAACGGGCACAGGCAGGCAGTACATTTTCCCCAGTGTATTTTTCTCTTCCTTTTACTAAGGATACTTCTGTACCAATGTATAACTTTGGCTAAGGTTCTCACTGGCAGCGTAAAGACCCTTGGATGGCCTGACTCAACTGTCATGTTCATTTTACCTAGACCAGAAGAAAAGACTGGTGACTTGGTTTATTTTCTTACCTTAATGTTGCTTCTCAGCAGGTCTTATTCCTACTTGGTCTGAAAAGAAAAGATTTTAAAAAAATTCACAAAAAAGAACACCTCATTTTCAATAGCATATGAATCTTAATTATCTTAGAAGGAGGTTGAAAACTTTTCTTCTATCTTAAGCCTCCACACACACATATGTGATCACATATCAGAACTTTACATCCTATTCTCTTGGGAAAGGGGAGAGTTTGATAACTGTTTTCAGAGACCTTTGCAAAGGGACAGACTACCACTGTTCATGAAATCAGACCCAAAATAATTTGGTAATCTTTAAGTAATCTTTAAAAGTATTTTGGACTATACAGACTTCATAATTATTGCAAAAAAAAATCAATCTACATAAAGAAAAGGATCTATGTCATTATTAGCATGCACCTATAAAGTCCATGGTCAATCTTAAGAAAAGTTTCACCTTGAAAAAGGTCTTTTTTTTAGACAACGATTTTAAATGATGGGACTCATTGCAAGAATAGGACTGAGATGAAAATATGAAAGCTGAAGTCTCATGATCAGAGTGATAACGTTGTGAGGCCCTGATTAAAGAGAAATGTTCAGCTTTGATGTACTCTTTGTAGTCAAGGAGTCATAATGAATAAGTAACAAACATTAAGAAACCAGCTTGAGAGAAATAAGGAAATTAACTGGTTCAAATGGACATTTTAAGGGAAATCTGTACAGTATTATCCACATTAGGGCTTTCTAGTACCTAATGGAAAATTTGGGCTTGCTGGCAACATGAACAAGATTTGTGTCATGGCTAACAACTACTTTTAGACTACAGTCTAAAAGGATACAAAAGGGTAGGTAGCTATCAGGATAGACAAAGATGAAGTCTGTGCTTTGCTGCTGAAGTATGTAAAACAGACACATGCAGATCCACTCTTTGGGAGGTAAAGCTGGGGACATGCAGTCAATCCCTACAGTGTGGGAGATAAATCAGAATTAACCATCCTTGCCTGGGGTAGATGACAGGAGAATCCATCTCCGTTACAGAAGGACCACCAAGGGATGGAAACGCTTTCCCTGCCTCACGTCCCCATGCAGACCCTGCAGCAATAACTTAGAGATAAGGAGGACTACTGTGTAAAGAGGCTGACCCTCTTTTCAGCACTGCCGATGCCAAAAACATCTCTGAGCTCATTGCACCAGGTAATAAGGATTGGGCAAGTGTCATGCCAAAACACACATTATCCTGCTCTGTTTTTATGTGGTGCTACATGCAGGCATTGTTTTGCTGGGGCTAGAAGAAAAGGAGTTTGGTAACATCCAGCTTGAAATGTAATGAGGATTTTGTGAGCTAGCTGTATCTCAGCTCCGGCCATGCTGCAGTCAGGGAAGGAATATGAAAGAGCAACAAGAAAGGGTTCATCAAATGCAGCAGTTCATGTACACGAAAGCAGTTCAGATAGGAAAAACAAAAGGTATTTAGTCCCAGGGATCATGCTCTGTGAAGCAAACTCAAACGATACGAGCTCCCTTAGGAGCAAGCTTCCTGTGAACAGAGATGCCTAAAATAGCGTTGGTGACACTTTTCTTCAGGTCAGCAGGATCTATAGTAGCTTTATTTTGAACATATCTACCTATTCAGACTAGAAAAAAGGTACATTTTCTAAAGAACTGAAATATTTCCTTGCAATTATTTTAAATTAATGCTTTCTATTTCCAAAAAATATTTAATTGTGGGTTGAACAGATGTTTAGCTTGATTTTAAACTGCCCTCAGTCTTGCTTTTCGGTTTCAGAAATTTTATTTCTGTGGAAAAACTGAAAGGTTTTATTTTAGGCTAAGTAACTTTTCCTCACTAGACCAGTGAGGTCATCTTTTCATTAACCTTCCATAGTCCCTGAAATATCTGTTCAACAGTTAACTTTTTTCAGAGTTGACCAAAATACAGTATTACAACTATTTCTTCCTGTCCCTCATACATACAGTCTTTTCCTTTCCTCCTTTCTTTAGGTGCTGTCCTTACTCATAGTACTGCAATAGAAAAAAAAAATGCTGAACATTAGCATCCGTTAAACCTTTTATACCTCAAATCTTCCCATGTTTGGCCAATTCAGTCCTGCACTGTATCTGTCTGTGGCTGGAAAAGCCTCAAAAATCCAGAAATTGCAAATTAACCCAAAACACGATTGTCTGCTGGTGAATTAAAATAGAGCCGTTTCAAAGGTGTAAATATGTTAGCTGGATCCCTAAGAGCAAAACTGCATCCCAGTTTGCAGGGACTAAGCCATTTAGTTGTCATTAATACTGACCCATCCTGCTGAACCTACACATTCCACAACAAAATAACCCAAAATTTAGTACTTTTTTTTTCCCCACAACACCAGATTCTTATTTCAGCAAATAAGAGAAAGAATGAAAGGATACCTGTCCTTAGCCTTCAATTTTACAGCAGGATGATGGATAACTAAATGAGAGACTGAAAAGAGCTCACCGAGGTCTTCCCAGTTATTATGGACATTTGCTTTTCTTTCATACAGTTGCTGCCCTAAGTTTAATTTGGGGTGAAGGGTAAATGTAATGGTAAAGGGAAGAATACCTGTGTTTTGGT
Organism: Rhynchotus rufescens; assembly: GCA_032273925.1. Lineage (NCBI taxonomy): Eukaryota > Metazoa > Chordata > Aves > Tinamiformes > Tinamidae > Rhynchotus > Rhynchotus rufescens. Next base: position 54,447 of record JAVCKT010028406.1, read on the forward strand.
CCTGCACTCCTAACAGGATTCACCTTGGGCAGGTCCAGACAGGATGCTCATGTCCATCAAGCAGAACCATTAGTTTACCTGCATTAGAATCCCAGCAGAAGGCAAGAAAGGCTGCACTGCCTGCTCTGCTCATGAAAACTAGGCTGCAGAAAGATTTTTAAAGACTGAGTTAAAAGAAAAAAAACTAGAAAGCAAGTCTCACAGAAAAGTCCTTTTATCTAATGTGGAGAAAGTGGCTGCAGGTGAAACCTGCACAGCCTTTCACGGGTGCACCTGGTTTGCAAGGGTCCTACAACCCAGCAGCACACACAGCAGAGATGTAAGTGTGCAGGCTGCTTCACCAGATATTTTCTCCCTCAGGATAGATTTTTCTTCTTGTTATAGCAAATAAATTATAGCTGGGGCAGAAAGGCACCAGTAGCATCCTGCCTTGCCCTAGGGTAGGGCAATGGGCCCAGCTTTCTGTTCTGCAGGGGTTTTGTAAGGCAAGGTTCAGAGGGATAGGGGTCTTCCCTAGGCTATTCAGTATTCCCAATAGTCACCAGCAACCATGGCTAATTTGGGGGTACAAAAGCAGGTTTCTAGAAACCTAGAGCCACTGCTTTTGTACTGCTGGGCATATCATTTAGTGGGAACTAAGCCTTCTCTGAACCAGCTCAATGTGAGAAAACAACAAAAGTGGCCCTCCTAGGGCTACCATGCTAAATTTTAGCTGTATGTGATAGATGGGATACTGGCAGCTGCCAAGCAGCCCTACCTGTACAAGCTCTTCCGACAGCTCCCAAAATATGATGCAAAAATGATCAAAGTTTGTCTTTCCCCAGGTTTCACATAATCAAGTTTGGCAAGTTTCAAAAGCAGCTCAACAATGACGACAAATTGCTAAAGAATAAAGTAGCGAGCGATAAATTGATTGCCTGCTGTTTCTTTGTCTACTAATTTGTGTCGGGGCTGTCCAATCTGGAATTGCCTGAGCAGATTTTTGTTGTTTGTTTGTTGTTTTTTTTTCTTTAACTCAAATTGCAAATGAAATGACTGTGGTAAACTAAATGCATCGATTGTAATGAAGAATTGATCAATTGTTGTGTTGGAGGGTTTTTCTGAATAGTGGTTTCTAGCCTATCGCAGTAAGATGAAAATTACAGTTATTAGCCAATTACTGTCAAAGAATGCAAAATGAAGTTTGTTATTTGATGATGTAAAGGGAGAAGCTCTGAAATAGGGCATCTCTGCCTTGTTTTACCTAGAGATAACATTTCTCCATGAGTCATTTGCTAGAGAAAGAATTAAGTTCTGACTGCATCCTCCTTCAGGAAGAAAGGCTGTTTTTTTGAAGCATCTATTTTGGTAGAAGCTATAACTATTTTACCAGCTGTGAGTCTGCGCTTGCTGCTGTTGGGGAAGAAGGAGGTGGGAGAGCAAACCCAAAACCCTGCCTGACCTGCAGTCTTGGCAATGGAAGGACCAGAAAAGGAAGCTTCATGCACATGTGGTCAGGGAGATGTTTTTCTTTTTGGGGTAATTACATCCTAAAAGACTGTGCAGGTAGCAGCTGTACATGCAATGAAGGCTCAGCCAACAGCAGCTGAACTGACTTTTCTTTTGTATCTAAAGCTGCTTATAGCCAGAGTCCATGTAGGTTCCCTAGGCTCATTTCTATGAATGTACCTGCTGTTCCAGGTAAAGCAGCAGGGAGCCGTGGAGCAACCAGGAGATCACAGTGAACAAAGAGGAAAATTAGCATCTGCCCAAACAATGAACGGGGCAAAATTCCACTAAATGAAATTAGTAAATGTATCTATAGAGAGGTTTTCATGTATAGGTGCTGAAAGCTTTGCTCTTTCATGGCATGAACAGGAGCCAACAGATCTCATTCAAGTGCAAGACACACAATGAGCTACTTTTTCTATAACCAGACGTACCAGATTCCCCTGAAATATCACCAGGAAAAACACTCTCTTTCCAAAGCAGCAAGGCACTAATGCACTCTGATATCAAAGCTAATCATGCCTATATGCACAGAAACGGTGCCTTCCATCTATTGAACAAACAAACACGAAGGATCGCTGATAAACTCGGCTTCTGGAAATCTATTAGACTTAACGTTGCACTTCCATGGTTGGGAGCGCATGGCTGTATCTTATCACGCCAGCCAGGCGGGCTGAGGATCGTTTCTAGCTCGTGACCTCTTATTTTTATATTCTTAAATTCATCCAAAGTGCTGTGATGCATGAGATGAGTTTCTGCATCTGCTGGAGCTGCTATTTGCTCGATCCCATTTTGAGTGGATCCTCTAGAATTTGCGATTTGCTTATGCACGTGCTGACAGGGCCAAGTAAGACCCGACTCCAGGTTGGTTGACGATGAGATCCTTCGAGGCCCATGTATTAGCAGGTAAAAGGAGCGTGTCCATGGACAAGCTCTGAGGATGCTGCTGAATAACAGCAGCTAACATAGACTCCCTCCAAAGGCAGACTGTGCTGCGCCCTCCTTTTCAAATGTCAAAATGCCGAGGGAAAAGCGCAATCAACTGTGGATCCCGATATCTTTCCGACAGTCTCTTCTGCAACCTCGATTCCTGTCAGTACGTTAGTGGTGACACCCTGCCCCATGCTCTATCATCCACATGCAGAACTAAACTAAGCGTGGGGAAACGTGGCCAAAATCCAACATTTGTCATGGGAGCAGCCTGGGAGAATGTGTGGCTCTCATGCTGTAATTAGCCAGCATCCTCGTTTAGGCTCTCTCTGAGGGGCAAACCATGGAAATCAAATTTCCATCTGAATAGAGCCTGGTAGGTTTGAAAATCAAAACATGCGAGTCCATTTTTTGCTCCTGCTATTTGGAAAAGCTACATTTGGAAGCACATGTTCAACCGAGATTAGGAGGTAAGAAAGAATCTTTTCATTTTGCTTCACTTTTCATTTGGAGGGACACGAGCAAAATAGCCCAATCAATAACAATAATTATAATTTTCTTTTTATTGATTGCTCAGAAGTCCTTAAAGGCATCGTCATTAACTTAAAGATAACTTGGGGAAATTTATGAGGTTTTTAATTCCCTTTTGACACAGCAACAGCAAGTGATTTCTATATTCCAACGTAGAGCTTTCCTGGCCATGGGGAGGAGCTGGCATCCCCGTGTGCCCCATGTGGCTCCGCAGACACAGGGATGTGTGGACACGGCCAGTGGCTTCACGTAATCAATTCCCCCTACTGAACTAATGGTTAAAAATAGAAATGCAAGCCCCGATAAGCAATAGAGGCATAAATAAATAATAGTTTCCTCTGGAATTGAACACCGGCCCGTGCTTGGTCAATAGTGCATGGGTCCTTTGTGGAGGACCAGGACAATGAGTGACCTTGTTCCCAGGCAAATGAAGCTCTGATACATCATGCAGGCAATGTCTTAGATCCTAGGAGCTCTTTTATTCCAATCACACTTTATCTCAGGGCCCCATGTTAAATCCTTGGTGCAGAAAAAAGAATTCCCTAAGAATTAAACAACATACTGGCTAATCCTGCCCAGTGGGAGTAATCTGTAAGCAAGCATTTCAGGTAAATAAACTAAAAGCAGAAAATATCACGGATTAGAGCATCCATAGAAGCAGGGGAAGGGCAAGGATCTCTTCATCTGTTGCTGTCTTGGACCACGCTTGGGCATCACATGAAAAAGTGATGCACATCACTCTATTTCAAAATACAGCAGGCCTTATTTTAAGGCTAAAGTCTGCCTTAAAATAAGAGCAGTTACTCTAAATGCTAAATTATCTACAAAACAAGAAGACACCTTACTTTCAAAACACTCAATATCTGAGTGGAAGTGTTAAGCAGCAGTCTGCTGAAAAAACAAGCTCCTGCTTGGCCTGATTTTCTTTCTCTATAATTCTTCCTGTTATTCAGTACAAATAATAACCCTGCAAAATGTTTTATTCTTTTCAGTTGCAGCTCTATCTCTTCCTAGGTCAAAATTTCTGTAATTACATTCATTTTACACAATGGTTCATTTATCTCTATCAATTTCATTTTATGAACGAATTATGACTTGTTCAAGACCTGGCCATTATGAGTATATGGTATTTATGCAATGGACTTTATTATCAGTAGGAGGTTCTTCTATTTCTGAATTATCTGAAAATAGTTTTATTTATTAGCTATCAAGGAAGGATTTTATGAAATTCTTCTGCTTTACCTGCCAGAAGAGCGTGCACACAGTTCAAGCATTTTCATGCAATGATCACATTCATATTCACAACAAATTCTAGTCCCTGAATATTTTGGGAAATAAAATTGCTCTCATCAGCATACAGAATAATTGCATTAAGATGTTAGCAAATATTGGTGAAATAAGGTGTCAACTTGTCTGTAATAAATTGTCAGACATTTTTCAGTTACAATACCCTATCTCTTAGTAGACTACTGCTCATCTGTAACTTCTATCCACCAAAAGGAATCTCTACATCTTATCAGACCAGATTCTTTTACTGTATTATGAAGACATTCACCAACAGTTTGGAAGGAATTTTTTCTTTCCCAGCTCCTTCCCTCTTTTCTGCTCAAATTCTCTTTCAGTGTACAGTAAATCACAATATTGGGAACCTGCTGGTATGAACAGACTGTAAGAGCCTCCAAGCTTTCACTGATGCTTTGCTACCCTGATGGAATTGAGCCATGGGAGCAGGCAAGTGGTGGCACTTTGAGAGGGAAGCAAATAATACGGCCGCAGCCTGCAGGCACCCTGGGCATTTGGGACCGATTGCTCAAGATCAAAATATTTCATAACTTTTCTATAGATAGATGTGCAAGCATTCCGGAGAGTGTTTCATTCCACTATGAATCCAAGGATAAGAAACAAAAAGTGGAAATCCCCAAATTTGCAAGAGATACATTCCAGAGACTGGCATACTGATAAGAAAAATAGACGTACATGGTTATATATTTATCAGTTTCCTATTTCCTGGTTATATATTTATCAGTTTCCTATTTCCACAGCTCCCCGGGTTCCCTGGGAAAGCCATCACAAAGTGGCTGCTCCGAGTGCTCCAGGGCCAGGCAGGGAGAAGCTGCATCCCCAAGTACTGCTTTCCCAGCACAAGCAATTACAGCCCCTCGCCAGGCAGGGAATCATTGGTTTTACCTGCAGCAATCACCAAGGTTTCCTTCATCCACCACACAAATACTACCCTGTGAACCACCAACTATTTCCCAGAGCTTTAAAATGCCCTTTAAATATAATGTGTGGCCAGCACTGCTTTACCCAAAGCAAACACCAAGCTTGGGCACACGGTCTGTATTTCTTTCAGGGTTTCCTAGCTGCCATCTCCTATTGTTATTATTTGATTTGCAGCTGCTCTTCAAAGCAAACAAACAAAATCTCGCTGCTTCCCAAACCTTTCCCAGAGTAATCCGTTGATATTTACAGGCAGGGAGAATCTCAGAGAGTTCTGTTGTGCCCACACCAACCTGTCTCTACAAATAAAAGCAAATAGTGATTGCGGGATTTCTGTTCAGCTTTTTGGCCTGAACGCACAACCCAGCCCCGGGGCAACATCTCCTGCACCAAAGACTCTGACAAAGACATAAACAGGTGGCTCAGCTTGTTGCAAAGAGCCATGATTTTGCTACTAAATTGCAGGAAATAACCTTTTTCTTTTTCTTGTGCACAACCTGCAGTCTCCAATGATTTCATCTGAGCACAACAAGTCATTGCACATTAAAGTCAAAAGAATCTTGACCTCCGTGACATTAATAGAAATATTCCTACGACTTCCACAGGGAGAGGTTTTCCCCGCAGGACTGTCTCCACGATGCTGACAGTGCTGCTGCAAAGCAGGCTGCACTTAGCAGTGACAACGGGTCCTGGGTTTGTTTGCTTTGAATATGTCAGGAGGAAGCAATTCAGCATCTCCTTTCAGCAAGCTGCTGCCACAGAGTCATTGGCTTAAAAATATGTTTTAAGAGCAGGCAAGTAAACAAATCACTGGCTTCTCAGCAGTGTCTCCTCAATGGGGATGAGGGCAGGAGAGTTTTTCGAGAGCACTGGGGAGTGACTGGAGCAGCTCCTGGGTAGTGCTGAATTTGAGAGACTCTGGGGTGCAGAGAAGCAGCAGCTCTTATGTGGCTCAGACTCTTCCTGATGGGGAATTTTATGGTCATTATAATGATGAGGTTCAGCTCTCTGAAAAGCCCCCATTTTTCTTCATAAACCCTTTGATTGCAATTATATGAATAGAGCTGGGTGATTAAATAAAACATACAGGCTCCTCATATGTAAAGAAGTAAGCATTTCCTTCCAAAGGCAGTCTAGGCAGCACAAGAACAACAGCAGCTCAGCGCAAGACATGGACATTGACTTTGAGGCTTCCCCAGAGCAGTGGGGACAGTCGTTGCATCGAGCTCTTCATCAGAGCACAGGAGCCTGGCACTGCACACTCCCCTACCCCTCTTAAATCCGTATCAGCAGTGTTAAACATCACTAATGGTAACATGCAAAACAGCATTTTCTAAACTACTGCAAACAAGAAATATGTGAAGGATGAAAAATAATGAGCTCCGTCTCAATTTCTAACGTATTTGCATTGTTTAGACAGAGTAGTTAATCATTGGTAAGACCACAACATGCTGTGTGGATTGGGATTATTACTAATACATATTGAGCAGAACATTATTAATTACATTTAAATGAAGTATTTGATATTATTATTATTGAGACTCTAAATGTTATTAATTATATTAAAATGCTCTTGCAGGGTTCCTGTGGTAGCACTGTGCAGACAGCCATATTTAAATACCATTTACTTTTAGGTTCTTCTGTCTTTTGCTCAGAAAGAAGGTACTCAGAGCAAGCAAAAGGCACCAAGAGAAACTATCCTGTTCCTATTAGCACTTCTGAAGCACTAAGTGATACCGAACAGGCCAGTGAGGGGCCAACTTTTATTAAAGTTTTTCAGTACAGGGTAAAATTTTCATAAGTGTAGAACATTCAGTCTGCTGAAATGCCATTTATTTTCCTTTAGTTAGGAATCTGCCAAGGATGGTCTCCATGTGGTCCCACTGCTGGGCACAATCCCCCAGAAAGGAGTTCTGAGCAAGCCGATCAGATGCTACATTTAATTAGTGCCACAGTATTTTCAAGTCTTTCCTCTGTAAAATGGCTCTTACCTGTAAAAAAGAAAAGCTTTGGGCTCTATTTTAAAAGGCAGCTCTATTAATTCAGTTGAATTTTGTGTTTAACTAAATTGCACCATCTTTTTCATAGGTTTGTTCCCTGAAAATTACAATAAAGTTTCTGTTATTCTACATTTTGTCACCATTTGTCTTGTATACCATTGCCTTGCCTTCGGCACAATAAAAATAATCTTTAAAAATAGTGCCATAAGTGGATTGACTTTGACCTTCTGAGTATCATGTCAATAAAATAAAAATGATAAATCTGCTTCAGAGTGCCACTGGCATAATATTAAAGCAGGGTTACAATCTGAAAGTGACATTTGGAAAAAAAAGACTTTTCTTTGGGCGGGGGGAGACATGTCCCATGCTTTGACAGTGGTTTCACATAGATACGGCCCATCTACAGTGCAATAAGTTAATGTTGCTAATTGCCCAGCTTGCTCTCCAAGCCAGGCTGTGCAGTTCCTGCTCTGTCCTCACTGCCTCTTGCATCGTCATTAGCAATTATAGATTATTGCAGCAAGAAATTAGCTGACACTTGTGCTGCTCATGCATAAAGCAGAGGAACCCCAGCCCGTTCCCTGCTGTGCCCGACCCTGCTGCAGTGCTAGCACGGTGTAGGTGGCCTTTGCCCAGCTGAGAAAGCAAGGGAACAACTGCATTCAACAATGCAAAGACCCTTTTTTGTCCCCTATATAATCAGCTTGCTGATAACAAATAACATCTAAAATAATCACTGCAAGGCCTCATACTACCAGCTAATAGGAGATATTGAATATTCTGTGGAGAATCAGGAGGCATACGAGAATAAACAGGGCAAGCATGTAAAGAAGCAAGCTTTGAGACACAGCACTTAAGAAGCAGCAGTGCAGTCTGAATTTGGCTTTCTGGGTACAGTCCTTAGGTGAGTCTGACCTGAGGCTTGAATATTTTCAAGTCTTACGTATTTCTACAAACAAGGTTCTACTTGTTTGTCCTCCAATTATTTTTTTTACCCATTATTGTTTTCATTATTTGTAGAGATATATATTTAACCATCAATAATAAATTGTGTTCTGATTAAAAATACTCACATTTTAAATCACAAGACTTTGAAATCTCAAGGCAGCTATTAGCAATCAAACTGACAAAGCTTCTTTAATCATTCTTCTTTACCCTTTCCAGCTCCCGAGTGCTCCCCGGAGGGCCACCGCATCCTCCGCAATCCCCACCGCAGCCCCAGCTTCAACTCCCTGGACCTGCAGCGGGCAGCCAGCCAGGACCTGGTCTGTGACCACTCCCTGCCACACGCCTGGTACCGCTTCATGATCCACGACAGGCCTGCAGAAATGCCAACAAAATGTATAGAAGTCAGTAAAACTTAAGAATTACCCCTGGCGCGCTGGAATAAATCCTTTGATGTGATTCTTCTTCCCAGGCATACAGTGATGCCCAGCAGAGCAGGAGGGGGTTGCTGAGGGGTAATGGGAAAATCGCTTTTCCCCTAATAGTTCTGCTATTCACAAGTGCAATAGTCAGAGCCCACGATCCCTGTGAACTAGGTGCTGTTCAAGTACTGACCAAGGCCTTTCCCTACCCTAAAAACATATACCTACTAAATCTACTAATTTGTTATGGCATGGCTCCAATAAGTTAGCTATTCCAAACAATTTTGTTCCAGCTCTCTGGAAGAGATTCTTGACTCTTTTCCCAATTAAAATAATTATCTACTGCTTAATGAAATCAAAAAGGAAAAAGTGGTATAAAATAAGCACTTTAGTTATAAAGAGAAAAGAGGAAAAGTAAATTTGTCTTTATAACAGTTTTTGTATTATTTACAGTTCTGTAAATGCCCTAATTGTGTTATAGAACAAAAAAGCTCCATCACATAACAGTGCTCTCTGGGAAAAAAAGTCTATAAAATTACCTATTTTTATGTCTGTTTAATATGTGTGATGATAATGTTAAACTTGCAATCATTCCTGCTAGACCAATCTCAGACTCCAAGTAAAATCAGTGTCGTATTAAATAGCCCAGCTGTAACAGGTTAGAATAATTTCAAATACACTATTAAGCAGAATTGTTTAGAAAATAATAAACTAATTACTGTAAATGACTTTAAAGATGAAACATTCGATCTAGAGTGACAGCAATTTTAATATTATGTCATGTTAATCTAGCTGAAGAACCTTTATGAAATCAGCAACCAGGAGTTCACACCCTGCTGAATGGATCCGTGAACTTGCCACAATAGATGTATATCTTCATAAACCCACAGTAAATGAAATGTTAAGGGATAATTGTCACTTCTACAAGATCTCTAACTCTCTGCATACACAATCCATAAATTTAATTAATGTGAACAAATTGCTATGATTGTTATTGAAATATTCATTTTATGGCAGGCCGTCCTTGAATAAACAACGTATTATGCATTTTACTTACACCAGCTGCTCTATGACTATGCACATAGTCTACAAAATTATCTAATTTGTCATTGCATTTCAGCTATCTCTAGTACTTAGTAATGATCAACCGTATGAATTTTCTTTCCAACAAAACATGCTTTCTTTCCTTTATTCTCTTCTATGGAGTTTTTTATTCAGGTTTGTGGAGCTATAATCATCAGTTTAGTTTCTTATCTTGTAACATAATTCTTGCCGTTGGTTTCTTCATTATCCTCTGAATGACAGTAAATCTCCGTTTCACTGCGCTGATGAAGGATTACATCTGTTATATGTCACTACTGGAAGAATACGCTTCTTTTAGATCTTCACCTTCTAAATCTTCCTCTGCATTCTCTCTCTTCCACTTAATTAAATCATTGTTTAATTTGGTTTTCCATTTAATTTGAGCAAAACCTCTGGAAGAAAATAATTTAAATTAATAACTGCACAGCTTCCACTCTTTAATAAGCAGTTATTATTGGACGTTCCAATCTCTGGCTATAGCAAGCTGATTTTAATTAAACAAGTGAAAGACAAAATCCTGAACAGAAGGAAAAAAGTGACCACATTAAGCCAGACAATGCAGCTAGAGAGTTAAAAAGTACACGACCCCAGTGCCTTGTAGAAAATATGCCTGGCAATACCCTGTTGATAGAGGCAGGATGCAAAATTAGCTGCTTATCAATGGATAAGATTAACTTCTTAATTCAAAGTAATAGCAGGTAAGGATTCTTGCCATCCAATTGAGCTCAAAGGGGATTTAAACTATAATGGAGATTTTAGAGGTCCTGACCAAAGGGAGAGAGAATTGCTGCAGGAGGAATGGCACGTGCTGGGTGTACCTCAGGGAGCAGGACCCTTGACAGCTGCATGTGGTGCCCATGTTGGAGCTGTGGGCTCTTCCAGGTACACTTCAAACCTTATATTCTGAATTTTGACACACAAAAAAAAATCCAAAATATAAATGCAGCCACCTCTGATTACTGTTTTGTGACCATACGAAGCAAGAAGTTACAAGAGTTTCTGCCCAGAACCATGTCACCACTAAGAAACCCAGAGACTTTTGCTGTGGAGCTCTAACAAACAGCAGCAGCTCCTAAGAATCTGCTAAGCATCCACTAATTAAGTAAGCTTATTAAAAACTGGGAGAAAAGGGAAAGAAATAAAAGTTTTGTTTGTTTGTTTGTTTGTTTGCTTGTTTTTTTGGTCAAAGATAGTGAAAACATTGACTGTATTCCTGGATTCTCCATCCCCTAACTCTAAATGCTGTCCACAATCATCTTCCTCCACTGGTAAAATACTTTTGATTGAAATAACCTTCCAGTTTAGACACCGTCTGCTGAATTTCCCTGTGGGGGGTAAAGAATAATCCTGACCTTCTTTCCTCTATTTCTACTTCTCCTCTCCCTCTGTGCTCCCTAAGGAAGCAGAGCAATTACAGGATCCTGAGCATGCGCTCTTGGGCCACAGCAACGTCTCCATCCAAAAGCAAATTCTGGCAGAAAAGCTACATAAAGTTGCAAATTCTTATCCCTAGGTAGCAAGGCTGCTGTCTACACATCACAAACAATAGCTTGTTCTTCAAGAACTGCCAGATTCATTTTGGAAGGGAAAAAATCACTAAAGGAAGAAAGCATAGGGAAGGTTTTGCTAAGATTAAGGGACTACAATAAGAGCAAGAAACGACGCACAGACATGGCCAGATCTAGCAGGAAAATGACCTTCAGGGAAAGAATAAAAGTGACATGAAAATTAGAGCTCCATAGAAAATCTATTAAAAACATAGGGAAGAATGTAAAATGAAAATGAACAAGGGGAAAATATTGATTAGAAAAACAGGCTTCTGGATTAAAATAATATAGCGCATACACACAGAGCTGTATGTATATATGTATACAAGGACAAGCCAAAGGAAAGGAATGAATCCTGGTAGGAATTTGAAGGAGCGCCACCTGCTAATGTCGTTGAAGGTCTACACTACCTTGGTGGAAGAGCCCGTCGGCGTGGATTAAAGAAGAGTGGTGCACGCTCATAGTCACAGCCTAATGCTCGTGGCAAGCAGGCCTTGCAGCTACACAACAGGCAGATCCATGTTTCCCCCTTCTCCTCACTTACATGTGCATGAAAAAAAGACTGCTACACACTGGCAGCTCCGGTCCTGAGCGCTCTGAAGAAAACAGGGCAGGCTAGGGGACAAAAACTATGACAATAGGCACAAGATCAAGTAAAATGCAGAAACCAGTCCAGGCTCCACCAGAAACTACAGGGCCTGGGAGAAAGCTTTTATGCCAGCGTGTTCTATCAAGTCAGTGCTGCAGCTATTGCCAGCATCTCGGCATCCAGCTCCTGCCTTCCATCTTCAGCTCTGGAAAAAGTAGAGAGAGGTGAACGGAGCCGCACTGGAGACTCCCGGAGAAAAGAACAGCAGGCTTTAAAGGAGCCAAGAGTCTGTAAAAGAAAAGAACAGCAGGCAAGACCTGGCACGGAGACAGAGGACAAGACTGACGTGTCCGCTGGGGAGGACGCCTTGCAAAGAGATTAAAGCTCTCTGGAGGATGCAGCTCCTCAAGGGCCTCGGGTTTCCATCAGAGCTCTGTGTTGGGGAGTGCTGCGTTTTCTCTTCTTCTTCTTCTTTGTTTTTTCCTTTTTTCACTCCCAGGCTTATGTTTCCTGAGGGAACTGCTGGGGCAGGAGACCACTCTGGGTTCATCAGAGCTGGTTAAGGAGCGCAGCTCAGCACACAGCTGCTCAGTTGAGCTGTGTGGTTTTAAAGGCAAAATGGTGCTTTTCCTTCACGTTCTCTTCAATGACTCATTCCCTTGCCTTCCCTTGGAGAAACCATCTCAGCCTGCATTGACGCAGGTCTGCTCTTCGGTGTATTAAACAAGGTCATGTTAAAGTGTACCACATCTGACCTGCTTATAATGCCTAATATTGTTAGTCCCTGGCCAAAAAAGATTGACTTTTTCCTCCTCATGTACTTGAGCTCTTGTAGAAAAATTTATACTCAGATTCAAAATGCAATAGCTCAGTTGCATATTATTAATTTTTGATTTTGTTTCAATTTTTTATTTTGCTCTGAATCCAATCCTATTTGGATTTGCAATTTCTATATGAACTTAAAAGCAAGTGACACTTTCAAGATATTGTTTCATGCTTTCATCTGCAATTCTGTTTCTGCATATATATGTGAATACTCTAACATCATAATGGTAGGTATGAAGAGGTTTTGTTTGTCTTTTTTGTTTTTCAGACATACAAAAAACCTTCTGTAGAAATTACAATTACAGTCTCTATTGTTCAGAAGCATATACTTAAAAGAAACACAAGACAGGCACCAGTTTAATTGCTGCTACAGATATTTCTGACGTAAACCAATTTCTGTGAAGTTTGGCCCTAGATTGAAAAAAAAAAAAAAACACCCCACCAAACTTATTTACTTTAACTTACTAAAAAGAAACCCAAAAAACTAAGATGAAGTAAAGTTTTGAGTGGATAACAGATGCAAAATCACAATGCTTTAACTGCCAACCACAATATAGCAAAAAGCCTTCCATTCCTATCGAAATAAAACAATGCGTTTCTCACATATGGTGCTACTTATTTTTAACAGCATAATTTCAATGCAATACCCAAGTGACAAGAACAATCAAGCCTGATTTCTTTGCGCAATTATAAAGAACCTTAGAGTGTTCAATCAATCAAAGTAGTTGATTGTCCAACCCCCCCCTATGAAATGGAAGGAGACATCATTGGATTAAACAATAATGGTTTGTCCCATTGTAATTGCCAATGGGGGAACAAATTTAATTTTGTCATTTAGGTTTTCTGAACTGAATTATTAAAAAGATTAGTGAGCTCCTAAGTATGACTCAAAAACACTTAATGAATGCTTACCTGCCACACAGAGGTGTTGGGAAGATTAATTAGGTAAGGCTTATAAAATGCTTTGAAGATTAAAAACATCACTTAATTATTATTGGATGAAGAACGAAAGGATACTGAGCACTCAAAACAGCTTGGCAACAGGCTACAAAATCCCTCTTTTATTAGAGAAGTTTTGTTTTGTGTAAGCTATGTCACTGCAAAGTACCTAAGACAGATGCACTGTATAACCTAAATTTGGGGTTTACAGCAATATAGTGCAATTCAGTAACTTATAATTAAACTGGACAGTCATAAATCCAGCTACATCTTTCAACTACACCCACTGAGTGCATGTGATTAACACATACAGTGTTAATCAAGCATTATTTGCAGCTCCCAATCTAGTACATTGCTTAAACCTGAAAAAGAGGGACAGGATTTTTAGGGAAAGACTTTTTATTTGACATAGCAGTATACTCAGCAAGAACTGAACAAGCTTTTGGGGACACGCATGATTTCCAGTGTTAGTTATCCTAGCGCAGTTTTCCTCCTGCTGTGTAGCTTCCATTTCAAGTGATAAACACTGATATTTTCCATGCAACAGCAACAGTGCTGCTACATAGTCTAAATTATGTAGATTGTATAGATAGCCTCGAAAATTCATAATCCGCATCCCTCACCACTGGCTTCTAAGAAAACTAATACCTGCCTGTGAGAGATGCAAAGTTCTCTTTTCTGTGGAGGCAGATTTATAATTCTTGCTCTCCATTTTAGAAGTGCTCTGGAATTATGGTGTGAGATTCCCACAGCTTTTTGCTATTCTTAGTGCAGCAATGACTGTACTTATTGCAGGTAAATGCTATATCTTGAATGCCAATCATTTGCTACCTCGGTATTCAATTTTTTGGTTACTCTCTCAAACGACTGCTGCAAAATTTAATGCTAATTATTCCACAGCTGGGACCTAAAAACTTTGACTCTTTGAAATTTCTTCTTCTAGATTTTTTTTTCTCACTTGTGTCTTTTTTTTTCGTATCTGTATTGCTGGCTGAATGCATGAATATACATTTGCCCTTCCTAGGTCTATTTTTCAATTCACAGTGGCCTAAAGCAGCAAATCCTTTTGGTTAGTATGGGCAGCTTGCCTACGATGGGCAGCATACAGCTCAAAACGTAAAATAAATGCACGTATATCATGAAGCTTCCATGGAAATGGAATTCCTTGATTCACACCAAAATTCTTCCTTGGACAGTGCATAATATTGTATCACAGTTTGCAAAAATGACTGATTTCTCAGTCTTGAGCTTGCAGAGTGCACAGTCAGTCAAAAGGGTTCATTACTGCTTGTAATTTGTGCACATTACATAACAAACTATTTAGTTGAAATGGTTTCAATGCAAGATTTGCCTGAACAAATCCAGGATGCTGCAGATCACAGTGGGGGTTTATCATAAAGCTTGCACACAAAACTGTTGGCTTACGTCAGTGGCACTAATCCATACTTTCTCAAGCACTGAAATGGCTTGCAGACTTACAGTGAAGATAAACACAAACAGGAAGAAAACCACTGTCTTCTTATTCCACGTTTTATTTTGCCTTTATGTATTAACAGGGCACACAAAACCACTTTTATGTATGGATGCCATTTCATCTTTTTTCATAGCCAGAACGCACTTGCATCTGTCCACTTATCTACACGGCTCATAGCACGGTAGATATTTGAGTGTCTCATTAATGAATTTATCTTCTCAATACCGCTGAAAGGCAAGGAAGAACAATTACCGCCCCAGCCACCTTCCTTACCTCTATTTTACAGATAAAGAAGCCAGGCACAGAAAGATTAAGAAGTTTACCCAAGGTCAGGGAGGCAGGCGAGGAGGCAGTGCCTGCCCTGCACGTCCTCCTGCAACACCAAGGTGTTGAGACCACGCAGGCCACTACCTGCCAAAGCAAATGGAGGCAGAAGTTCTTCAGTACATTTCAAATAGCCACAGGTTTTCTATAGGAAATCATTAGAAGGTTATTTTTGCTGGGCTCAGAGAGAGAGTGAGGCATGTGTATAAATATCCAAATTAAAAAAAAAAAAAATGTCTTTAACCATTGCTGTGGCCCTGAACAAGACCATAAAATGAGTGTGAAAGAGAACTATTGAGCTCTTGTCACTCACCCTTCTTTCTCAAACATTTCTTCTTTCTCAGTGTATGGCACATTCTCTTCTCCACATCCTATTTGAAGATATTCAGGGCACTCTTTGGTGTCATTACTATTGTATGCTTATAAATATGCTGTGAAAATACTGTTATTTCACATCACATTTCACTCTAAGTCAGAAGGTCCCCGGGATAGAATGAATTTCCCATATCTGCACCTTGTTCAGCTCCAAAGCACTGACCCCCCTTGCAGCATTAAATGAATAAACAGAACAAATCTCTTAAAGAGTTATATAAACCATGATTTTTAAAGAACAATGGGAAATGGATTCATCTAAAATTCCTAGTAAAAGCATTTCCATTCACAATCTCTCCTCTCTGGCAAGCCATTCGTCCCTGGTGTCCTCCTGCGTTACGACAGCAGGGATGCACATGGACACGACAGGGACAGGTATAGGCCACATTTCTGGGGGAAAATGAGACTTGGACCATTTTAATAATGTCTCTTGAGAGTCACTGCTTTTGAGATGTCTAAGAATGTGAGTGGTTTTTTTTTTTTTTTTTTTTTTTCCAAACATGATGTATAGCCACATGTTCCTCTTTGGAGGAAGGGTGTCCCAGGAGTCAGACTATTAGAAATGGCATCTTGCACTTTCCCTGTCCGAGGAAATGCAAAGAAACAGAAACACTCACTCCCTGTGAGTCAATTATTGTCAGTAATTTTGATTTAATTTTAGTAGGCTCAGACTACGCCCGATCTCCACACTGAGGCACTTAAATTGAAGGCAGTTCTGGATAATCGTGTCTGCACAGTCAGTGGAGAGAGCCAGGCACCTACGGAGAGCAATTCAGATCCGAGATCTTTGACCAACCATCTCTAAATTTGGAAACATAAATACATCTCAGCCTCTCCCTGCCGTGACCCAAAATGCACTTGCTTAAGCCATTTTAGGACCAACTTTTTCTGATATGTGGCCTACTTTAGGGATGTGCTGTGTTCAGTGGGTTCACAGAATCACAGAATGGTTGATGTTGGAAGGGACTTCTAAAGATCACCTAGGCCAAGACCCCTGCTCAAGCGGGGACACCCAGAACATGTGGCACAGGGTGGCATCCAGGCGGGTTTTGAAGACCTCCAGAGAAGGAGACTCCACCACCTCCCTGGGCAGCC
>JAVCKT010028408.1:0-11504 GCA_032273925.1 Rhynchotus rufescens
TATATTGTTAGCATGACAGCCCTTGCTGAATACATTCTTGTGGTAGGCAAGCATGAGACAACTTTGAGTATATACTTCTTTTCTTGTAGAAGGTTGGTATGGGCATAGCTGGCTGTGCAGCCCCTTGCTACAAGGCAGGAAACTTTCTCCCTTTAGACTTACTGCTGGTAGTAGAGAGTTGTTTTTCTACTGAGTCTACTACGTAGAGAAGGAGGGTGATTGCAGTCATTCGCTTTGCCATGATCCGTCTCAATGTGTCTGTCATGAAGTAACAGCTTTATGAGCTTATCCTCAACATAGCAGAGGAATTCAAGTGTCACTCTGGTCATACTCTGTGACTCTTGGGCACATTGTGAATTCTTACTCTGTTGTTACTTCAGGCAGTGTAGTATCGAACAAACTGGCACAAAGTACAGTACCGAGATATCCTCCCTAGGTAGATGTGTTCTGCTTTTCTTCTGACATCATCTCTTCTTAATTTCTGATAGAAAGCAACATATTATTTCAAGAAAAAAGTTTTCTCCTTACTTGTCTCTAGAGGTAGCTGTATCTAGAAGGCATGTTAGTTAAACAGGGAATCTGCCTATGAAATTACTCCCTGAATGAGCTTTTCTGATGACCGTAGAAAATAACAACAATAAAATGGGTGCATTATTTACCTGCTAATTTGTGTCAGTGCAAATTAGAGCATGCTACATGGGAGGATGTGCTAATTTCTAACAAGCTTGCAACTCGTATTGAAGGTCTAGGGTTAATTTTGCAGTCCTAAGTAATCTGAGATTCACTTACTTGGAGTATCACATTTTGCCGTATTTAAGATTAGAAGAGGCAAGAAGCTCTCTGTAAGGAGTTCTTGTTCCTAGAACCAGATTATTATTTTTAAATCCTTATAACATTCTCCTTCTTCATGGTGAAGGAATGGAGAATGAGGTGGATATATTTACAGGCAGGCATTTCAGTTATGTTACTTAGTGATCTTTCATTTGTTTCACAGACTTCCAGAGCATTGGATGGGTGCCTGCAATTGTGTTTTAAATCACTTCAAATAATAATTTTTTGCTCCATACTCTTCTTTAGCACTGTTGTGAATCCAGCCATTAGAAACGTTGTCCCTAGGCTCCTTCTGTTCCCTCCTCAGAAGTTCATCAATTTGATTTCCTTACTTGTCTATGGAAATTCATTTTCTAAGGTTTTTTAAATACTCAGACTGCAGTTCAAATCTCTACTATTGCTTTAAGAGTGTGAATATAAAATGGAATCCCTACTGTTTAGGATATGCTCATTATTACAATAAAAGGAATATTACATTAAGTCTATGTTATTACTCATGGATAGGTCTCCCTCAGTTCCATATGTTGGAGAGGGTCCTTTTTGAATAAAATATTTAATCAGAGAATAAGAAAGACTGTGGCCCAGTGGTTGAATACCTGGTGAGTAGGACACCTATGTGCTAGGTCCATCTACAGTGAATGTCTATTTATTTATGTACACCATAACATTGCAAATAGGAGCAGTTAAAAGACCTATTCTGCCTTTCTATAGGCACTGCAGCATGTGTCTTGGAGCATGCTCTCAGGAATCATGAGGATGAAGTTGAACCTCTTTCATGTGCCTGGTGAATCGTGCAGGCACTGAGCCACAGGGTCCGACAGAGATAAACAGCACTGGGGGAAAGAGCTCTAACATTGTTACTTTTTTTTTTTTTAACTTCACATAATAGTTGTGAAAACCAGAATTGTGCTGTAGCCTTAAAATCTTCTAATAGTAAATGATAACTGAAAGCCGCATTTTTTTTTCCATTGAAAAAAAAATCATGAGACTGTTATGCCTTCATTTAGACAAGAAGTCTCTTGCTTGGAGTGATTACCATAGATAAATAAAAATATCAGTTGTATTCCAGTAACTAGTGCTACAGCATCC
The DNA here is from genome assembly GCA_032273925.1 of Rhynchotus rufescens. Classification (NCBI taxonomy): domain Eukaryota; kingdom Metazoa; phylum Chordata; class Aves; order Tinamiformes; family Tinamidae; genus Rhynchotus; species Rhynchotus rufescens. The sequence goes on from JAVCKT010028408.1 coordinate 1,921, forward strand.
TGTCTACTTTCCTGCAGGGTTTCAGCATGCTCTGATTATGATTCAGTCATGTTTGATTTCTCTATTCTTGTATTTTTTTCATTGGTTTATCCTCCTCTAAAGCCAATTGCATTTGGACTCCAAAGGAGCATTCCCACTGGTTGCAATGGAAAAGTTCATGTTTACCCCTGTGTAAGGAGTTTTAAATTAAGCCAGTGAGAACAGAGTTGCAGAACAGCTACAGTTACCCAAGAAACCTTTATATTGAGACCAGTGCACATTTCCAGCCTGTGAATAACAGAAGGCCTCAGTTAAATTCAGCTGATGATTGATTTTGATGCATGTTCATTTGCGGAGCAGCCCTCAAGTTAACAGCTAAACAAGCATGGCAGAGAAAATGGCAGAGTTAGAAATTAAGTACTTATTTCCTTAAGTGGAACTTTTTTTTTCTTCTTCTATAACAATAATTCTGTTCAACAATAAAAGAAAAATAAAGTTTCTAGAGTAGGGAGAAGAGAGCTGCTCAAATGTATTGACAAAGATGCTTGGGCCAAGAGAGGTATTTGGTTACTGTTTTAAAATTCCTGTTTTTTTTTCTCATTTAGTTGCTCTGATCCTAGCAGAGACACAGGGTTTTGCTGCAGATGGTTCTTATACATACGGTAAAGGCTGTATACTCACAATATGCTCCATAAGCTATTAAATGCTGTAAAAGCCTGGCAAACTTTATTGTTTGCATCCTGCCATTAGAATTCCCTCTGAAGTCTGTCACAGGGACATAATTCCATTCTAATTAAAGCTATTCCCCTTTTCCAAATGTGAAACTGCCCTAATTATGACTAATTGTTCGACAAATATAAAGTAGGTCTAACTGTGCCTTAACCCTTGACAGGGTTGCACAGTTTACTGCCAGCTAAGCCGAACCTCTGCAAAGGTGCTTGGCCTCTGCTATATATCCTTGGGACAGCAGACTAGCCATGGAAAACAGAGAGTATTTGGAGCATATTGCTTTTTTTTGTCATCACTGATAGTGAAAACGGTCCCCTTGAGCAATGTGGGTCCCCCACTGACATACCATGAGTTCAGAAATGAGATGAAGATTTCCAAATCACCATACTCTGTACTCTTCTGAAAACACCAGCACTCTTTTCCTCTGGCTTTCTTGCAGAAAGGAGAGGAAGAGGAAGAAGTGTTCTGGACAATTATTCCGAGTTTTATAGAGTCTATGATGTGGTATTGATCAGGGAAATCCAGAGTCATTAGGAAGTTATTTGGTGTACAAAGAAAAGTTCTAATAACAGCAAGTTCCTGTGCACTGCCATGTCCTTAGTACCTACATGCGACTTCTGCCTGCCATAAAGAAAAATACCCTATGTATAGCTAATGCTACCTTAGATAACTTACCAGCTATCATGTGGCTCTTTCTAAAGGGATGGAATTTGATTCCTTTTTGTTTTCCGCATTTTGGGAAATTGTTTGGTCTCAAAGTGTTCTTCAAAGCCACTGCTCCTCTCCTTGTTAGTATGGGCCAGATGCAAAGCCCACTGATTGTGAATGGGAACTAAGTCTGGGCCTGAGCTCTTTGCAGTTCATCTTTGAGGCTGAGTCAGTTAATGACTTAAGGGGGGTTCTCTGCAAAGCATGAACTACTCAGAGCTGAAGCATGCTGGTGTTATACAGCCAGTGCAGTAAACTCTCTAAAAATTGCTGTGTTGAAAAATTGCGGCATACGTTAACTGCAAACTTCAAAGACAGTGGAAGTAACAATGATGATTTGTTTCTTTTTCATCCCAGCTCTATTTCAGAAATAGGTTGCACAAGGATGAGTCAAATCTTGGGGTGAAAAGAATAATGATGTGTTTTTAATTATATGGAAAAAGCAGAATCCTAGTCATTTTAGAACTAATATCTGACATTTATACGTCTGGCACATAAAAATGTGTAAGAAGGATAGATGTCTAGATTTAAAGATAAATCTGGCATCATTCAATTAAATTCTTTGATTTTTTTTTCCTATTAAGACTAAATTTGTTTATAGAAATGGGAGACTGATAGACTGATGTTTCAGGAAAAATAAATCTGAATTTGCATGCTATCATGTCCAGAAAGTTCTTTAATACAAAAATAAGTAGCTTTATCTAATAGTTAATAATTTTGGAGAACAGGAAATGACAAAAATAGATTTTTAGTGGAACTTCAGAGCTGCACCAGTATTTTTAACACATATTAAAACTATGGTAATACATTAACTGTGATAGTGTCTTAGAGTTGGACCCAACAGCCACATGGTTATTCTTTTTACATTGTTGCTCAGTGTCAAAGTATAAAGGGTATTTTAATATATAGCCCACATGAGAAATCCGCAATCTGTTTTTGTCTATGCCACTAAATAGTGTAGATACCATACCAAGGTGTTGCAGGGAGCACACGGTAAATTCAGGTGCCCTCTCTAACTACAGCGTCTTCTTCCAGCCCAGGATGGGATGTCCTTATGTGTTCTAGGTGGACAAAGGAAACTGGTGCTGCAGCAACACATTTGTGATTTCTTGTGGGGAGTTTGCGTTGGCAGGCAGTAGGGAGGTTTTCTTGGCAAGTGAACATGAAAGTGGAGACAAAAGCTGGCCTACATTGTAAGGGCATGTCAACCAAAAAGCAGTTTAAGGGGTCACAATTCAACACCACAACTGGTTTGGTAGGTCCTTTCCCATGCAGACTGGTTCTCTGGTGTTAGATCTCCATGTGGGGCCTGGAGTTCATCGTATGGGAGACCTGAGGGCAAAGCCGGTTTTGGAGTCATACTGGGTGCACCAACTCTGTTGACAGCATTTCTCTAGCTGACACAAAAGCTGTATACTCAGATTGCCTTCAGTACTGTTGTGTGTTGTAGAAATTGGTCAGAATCAGCACAAAAGAGTCAGCAGGGTTTTGGAAGAAAAAGTATTAGGAAAGTTGAAGTGATTTTTGGATGAAACATTTGTCAGCTCTGGCTGAGCACAAGAATGGGGTGAGACTCTAAAATGAGGACGATTTTAGACATAAACGCAACAAAAATGTGAGCAGTTCATAGATGTAAATGGAACTGGAAAAATGTGGAGCAGGATAGTGAGGGCAGAGAAAAAAAAGTAAAGGTAATTGTTCATTGCATTCAAAAATTACTGACATCTTGTTTTAACTTGAGGAAAAGTGTCTAAAAAGCAAACACAAATGTGCAAAAACATTTGACTCTATGGTCAGATTTTGGACCTCCATGAGTGGATGGCCAACCTGAGATGCAAACCAGTTTCTCAATATTGACAGGATAAACTGAATACGTCTTTCATGTCAACTACCAGCTAGCTTGTTCTGGTCCACCTGTTCCCTGTAGGTTCAAGTATAACAGACTACAGCCTCAATAGGTTTCTCAGCAGTGTGAAGTAGCCCAAGTACTTACGAATGCATTTAAACTATTTTATGTTCTGCATATGGCTTCCTCCATATGTTTCCATTTCCCCTTTTTAAAATTGTAAGGTGTTCAAATACTAGAAATATGGGAACTGTATAATTGCTTGGTATCATTTTCCCTAGGTCTGTGTGACACTGGTGATCTGTGGGGGCTTGTGAAGGGTCCAGTCTTTATTAGATGAAGTCCAGCACATACCGTTTTCATAGGAAAGAAGACATTATTCTGGCTTCCTCAGCTAAAAAGATAATCTCTATTATTTATTTATCTGAAACTATATCATATTTGTCAGTGGAGTTACTTTCAGGAATAAATTATTTTCTTCAGCAACATTTTCTGTTAAGAGTGGCTGCTTCCTTCCAGTCATAAATGCCTTCAGTAGTGGTGAAACACATGCATGCCCATATAGTGGTTGGAGTCCAGTTAGGCACGGCTGAAATCCGTGCTAATTTTGTGATTTACTTCAATATAAATGGGATTGAGTCATGTGCTAATTAAGTGCTTTTGTGAACCATCGTGATAGAAGGCGCAGCAATAAATGTAATAAGATAATAAACTTTGGCCATATTTCTATAGAAATGCATAAGACCATCTGTATGCCTTATGTCAATAAAAACAACTAATTACAGAAAAGCTAAATATAAAGGACCCCGCTGCTAAAGAAAACTCTCCTGTATACTATTCTCCAACTTCCTGTTACATATACTGATAGTCTGGTCCATAGACCATATTTGTTCCATTAAGCTCTGGGTTTGAACTAAAGCTAAGCAAGAAGATAAATAATTGTATCCTCATCTTGGCAGAGGCCTATTCATGTATTTATACATTGAAAAGAGTCCCATTTGAACTGGAGGAATTACTTCTTACTTTTTTGTATTACTTATCGCATCTTTGCCACACTGAGGTCTTCCAAAATTCTGCTGGAAAAACATACTGGGGTGAGCTGAACATGCCTTAACCTTGTAAACTCAGCTATTTTCCAGTTCTATGGAAAATGTATTGTAATTTTTAGTATTTCTTTTTTTCACTTATCCAAATGCTAAACAACATGCATATGCAGCCAACTGGTTTTTCTGCATTCTGTGAAATAAGACTCAGCAAGCTAAATGTATGAATTTTGAACTCTGTTTTTAACTAGTATATGAGGTGAAATACAAATATTTCTCTTTCATTATAAAGAAGTAAACGTTTTTGGAGTTTTCAGTTTAGCTTATTGAGCTTCGTTCTCATGTGAAATTTATTTCTTAAAATTTCTAAGTGAAACTTGCATCTTTGCTAAGTTCATATTCAATAATGTGTTGTAAATTTTATATTATGGCTTTACACATACTTATTAGGAAATGCAGTTATATCCCCAAAACATTATTTTTCTAAGGACTGAACTTTAGACTTCACAGTTTCACAAGTGACAGGTCCATGTTTCATCTAGCAAATGGCTGCAAAATCCAGATGTTGAAAAAATGAGCCTAAAATTATACATTCAGTCAGTCTAGGCTATTTATAGACATTCTTCAAATGCATTTGAAATTAAAAAAAAAAGAAAACAAAGTAGTGAAGGTCACAAATCAAAGCATTATTAAAGATGACTTGTATCCTTCCAAGGTACTGATTTGCTGAGGTTATACTATAAACTATACAACACTATATTTTTATAATACATGAACATTTTTATTAATAAAGCTAGATTTAAATGGCAGTGGAATTGCCAGTCTTTCTGATATGTATTTTTCAAGCACTTTTTGCAGTGCAAGTCAACACTTTCTGAAACTTGCTTTCTTTCTTAAATATCTCATGTTTATACAGCTGTTTCAATTTTTTAACTTTCATTCATCTGAAATGGAGTGCCACAAGTAAAAAGAGAAATTAAACCAGTAGGAATAAGAGTTGTACACCAAGGACACATAACAGGAGCGAAAAACAGTAAGATCGAGGAAAATTGGTCTGAAGAACTTTAAAGCCTCTGCTGAGCTGTATGTTTTGTTCTCTAGGCGAGTGATCATTTCCACTTCAAGTTGGCTTAATTTACTAGTATCATAAAGAAATTCTTCCTATGTGATCATACTTTTTCTTTGTATGAATACTCTCAAGGAAACAAAACCAGTGTTGCCAGCAGTATTTATTGGGTTAATGTCCTCTGTGAAGTCCTGGTGTCATAGACTTACATCCAAGCTTCTTAGGGTGAAGTTGCAAAGCAAAAAGAAGAACAGCCCCAAACAACAGCAGTAACCACAGAACCTGGGAACCTTGCAGGTAATTGTGAAGAAGTACCCAGAATGCTCCAATCCCATCTCTGGCCTGTTTTTACTTTATCCTTCACTGAAGATGCATCCATGAGTGGGGCTGTGGAGTCCCCATGTTAAAAGCCTACAGAAGCAGTTGCCTCCCCTCTTTGCCTGAAGTAGATATCCATACATGGCTCTAAAAGGGAAATAGGTACTATGAATGCTTTGTAAAACAAAGCTGTTTGGAAAAACCTACTCAGATCCATCAGTTGACTATTCAGTCGTGTTACTTTCAGTGAACATCCGTATCTCATGGCAGTGTCAGACTTCCTAAATCTCCACCCATAGGACCATTTTTCACACTCCCTGAAGCACCTTAGACTCATAAACTAACAAACAGTTGGCATGTGCCCAGAGCTGTCGCATGTTCTCTGTTATAGAGGTGGACAATATATTTCAGTGAATGGATTTGTCGTGTAGTTTACATTCATGTAGCCTGGTCTTGATCTAACTTGCTTCAAGAAAGTTCTGTTAAAACATTTAGCACAATTTAGGCCTGGATATGCTCTTTATTGTCTGTCCAGGCCCCAGACTGCACTAGGCAAACCAACCAAGGGAGATGAGTTTACTGCTGCTGCTTCTCAACCTCAAAGCCAACTGAGCTGGCACCCAAAAGAGGCAGTTGAGCAACTTCAGCCCAGAGAATGCCATATGGAGGTGCCACAGCAGCAGAAATGCGTTGGTAGATAGTGACTGAGGAATACAGACACAGCCTGGGCAAAGACGTCAGTCTCTTCCCAATAACACTCTGAGACAGCTCCAAAGAGGTGGTTCAGTGGAGCTATCTTGTGGGCAAATCCCCAGAGGACTGAGCTGCCTGGCCTGTTTGCAGCACCCTGCACCAACCTGAGTGAGTCCATATGCACAGGAAAACATTACAAAAACCTACTACTCCTTAAAACAGTGACCTTCCACATCAGAACACAAAATATTCCCTCAAATAACCTAGAGGTAGAAAAAAATCCAGTGCGGATTACTCAAGTGTTGCTTGCATCCCGAAGTGAGCGTTTGCATGCAACAGATTCTGTGCCAGTACATTCTGTTCCTGAGCAGCATATACATTTCTTGAATATGACAACCAAGGAAATTTATGGAAAGCAGAGAAAATTTTAACTGTTTTGTATTCTTGCTCATATATGTCTAAGCTAAGTGGCTTACAGACTTTACACTTGACTCCTCTCATAAATCTAATTTGGGGTTCTTCAGATTTTAGATATTGTTTTCAAATGTAACAGTTCAGGACTTTTCTAGGTTTTGCAGAACTTTGTGAATAAGCTGCAGTAAATTATGTACTTATCTAATGTACTCAGAATTTATTCAAAATGCAAGGTTTCTATAATACATAATTATGCAAATTCCAGTCTTTATTCAAGCAGATATTCTGAAAAATACATGAAAAGTACATAATTCTTTAGAACTTTTTAAAAATACTGTTGTTTCCTGCTTACTGTGTATAAGCCATCAGTTTCTTTATTACATATTTAAATATGCTTGAAAACATTAATACATCATCTAGATGCTGCATGGGGCATACAACTCTGATTCTTACTAGTAGTGTTTTCCATGGATGTATTAAAAACACATCTTTTGCAAAAGTCAAAAGAAAAATCAGGCATAGGTATCTGACAGCTAGGGGGCATCTGGAGCATCCATTCTCCCATCCTGTCTATTATGTGTCTTGTCTATTCTCTGTCAGCTTCCTACAGCTACCTCTAGGCTGGAACATTAAGGGACCACAACGGCATGCACAAATGTCAGCAGTGGCTAATCCACAAATCTTTCCCAAAGAAATGGCCTAAAGTACAAGAAGAATTAGGCAGGGAAGGCTTGAAGGAACTGCTAGCGTGCAACATGGAAGGCTGATAGGTAATTCATTATTACTGAATCAAATCATGTAACTTTCCAAAATACTGTCATTTGCTTTTACCTTTCGACAAGAGATATTGTTTTTACTTAGGTTGTGACTTTGTCCTTGAAATAATTTCTCATGATGACAGAGTTCAATTTGCACCATCAGTGCATATATTTTTCCACAGGTGCAATTTGCAGTGAAGCATGGGCTAAAATGTTTGAAACAGGCTTGGACTTCAATAGTGGAATGAATGTAAATTAGAAACTTGTATTGGTCATCTCTCCTGATGTCATCCTTCTTTTATACAGCACTCTATTTTTCTTTGGAAAGACATATTTCTGTGGAGTACTAAGTTCTATAATTATAATCTGCAGCTAGAAATTGCATGGTGGTTACTGTGTGGCTGCATGTCTTGTTCGTGTGGAGCTGACTGGCCAACACCTTCACCTAACCATGGAGCTGGGTTGAGTTTGAATAGTTAAACACAGAAATCTGGAAGGACAGCTCTAGAATGAAACATAAAAGCAACAAAGTGCACCAAGCAGGAATTTGATTTTAACCAGCCACTTTTCTGGTAAACTCTGTGGTTTTCTACTTGGAGAGCACAAAGTCTTGAACTCATTCTTTACTCTCCCTTTGGTATCCCATGCATGTGTATAAGTATCCTGTAACAGGATAAGCATCAGGGACTAATCATTATCAAACACTCCTGCATGGTATTAAGACAGACGGTCAAAACTTTGAGCTATGGAAAGTGGTTGATGTAGTTAAATGTGTCAGACGTGACTCAAAAGTCTCCTTCCTTTCTGAAGATATTACTTCATTCATGCTAACCACATTTGTAAGTGGCCTGGCCTGAAGAGATAGTGTTTGGGGATTTCCAAACTCCTTTATACATGGCTGGGAGTTGCAGGAATAGCTACTCTGCATTCCACTTTGATATATAATCCTCATTATAGCTTTGAATAAGAGCATGGTAATTCGCCAGAAAAATAAATAAAACAAGTTATTGGTCAGAGGCGTACTATATAGGGAGTACTAATAAAAACAAATATTTTTGGCTGTATTCTGAAGTTCCTACTGTAAATGAGCTAATTTAGGGCTGTATCCTCCCCTGAGATCATGGGTTGAAACTTAAGATAAGCAGTAGTTTTTACACAGATGTATTTGGGTGGTAGTATAGAAATGTTCCTTCTCCACAGAGTGCACATTCAAAAGGCAAGAGAAGGGGAACATTTGCTGTCTTTTCCCTGAGGATGGATTGACCCCTCCAGGGAGGGGCACACTTTTCATCCATTAGGAGATTTTTAACCCCTTGTACTTCAAGTTCATATTTTGGTTTGTGTGTGCTTTATAAAATATATGCAGAACAAGTCTGCATTTGGAGATCTAGGAAAAAAAGTCCACCTTCTACCTACTGTGTCAGCAAACTACAGCAGAAGCAGATTTAAAAGGTCTTCAGAAAGACACATTTTCTTCTGCCTACATTCGGTGAGGACCTGGAACACTTAGTAGTGTAGAGTTAACTGTAGTTAGCCCTTCACAAGCAGGGTGAAAAAATGGCTTATCACTCAGTTACAGACTTGCTAACAGAAATACTGAGGTTGTGGTTTCATGGTCAACTTATATCAACCCAACCCCACGACCACTGCCGAGAAGAATAGCACCTCTCTCCACCTACTCACTGCTGCTGACCACATACTCCTCCTGCCTGCCTCGTGGTTTTGGAGCTGGGACTCCACAAGCAGCTGGATGAGGGTGCCAAGGCAACTCAAAGTGAGGCTCGTCCCAAACGTGATTTGTTTCCAGTCAGACCTGACCTGATGGACTGAAGTGGTGTTAACATTGCAGGAGGGAGGGAAATTATTGGTATTAGTAGTCATGAAACAAACCTGCAGACAGATGGCTTTTCAGAAGGAGGGCTGAGTGGAAGAGTTTTCTTCATTTCCAGGAAAAAGAGAAAAGAAAAGAAAAGAAAAGAAAAGAAAAGAAAAGAAAAGAAAAGAAAAGAAAAGAAAAGAAAAGAAAAGAA
>JAVCKT010028409.1:0-11476 GCA_032273925.1 Rhynchotus rufescens
TGCCTGTTCTTTCCTGCTTGCTGCCCTAAGTCACTACCTATCTTTGGAGCCAGTGGGGAATCCTCCCAGCCACTGATACTGGGAAGGCGAATGCACCGTTGAGCTCCCTCCACGTGAGTTTCTGTGCAGAGCCACCTGGATAGCTGGGATTTGCAGCACTGAGGAAAGACAAGCCGAAACAGCCTGACAGTTTGGCAACACTAAGCCTACAGCACTGCAACCCTTATCTGCCTCGATACAGACAATGAATGGACACTCCCAAACATTTCATTTGTCACACAGAGGAACCACATTTATCCACCCAGAACTGGACAACTCCCGGGGCTGGGAGCGCAGGAGAACAGGAGCCAGCCCACAGTGTGAGTCACAGCGCGGTGACACAGAGCCTGGTCTCACCTGGTGCCTTTCCACGCTCAACACATCCATGGTGGAAGCCTGCAAAGGTCACGGTGCTAAGGGGTGCCTGGATATTTCTGGCCATCTGAGGTTTCCCATACCTGCATATTTGCTGACAGGAACCCTTGGGAGCCAAAGTGGGAACCCGAGGCTGGTGGAAAGTCTCACTGACCACGTGATAGTGGAGATGGGGTTTTACAGATACTTCCTGCCCAACAAGAAGCCAGGTTTAAACCAAGTGTGCAAGAGTTTGCTGATTTCTGGAGCCAGATCAGCTTGTAGCTTCACATGCCACACGGGTGACACACAGGTGAAGAGCAGACAAATGGGGGTGAGGGTGCGAGCCCGAGGACGAGCCCGCGTCGCGCTGCCCCACGGCCACACACGGAGGCCGTCACCGGTGCCTCCTCCACGCAGACGAGGCCACGGCCTCTCCCTCCTCGCGCTGCTCCGTCCGAGGCGCCCGGGGAGTTTCTGGCTGGTGACAGGGATCAGGGTGTTCGTGTCTGGGTGACACACTCACCTTCCTCGTGTTAGTCACCATCCTCCTGCCTCAGTTTGGCCCGACCGGCAACGTGGCAGCCCACGTTTCCACCACACCTACAAAAAGGCCCCTTTGGCCCCTCCTGACGGTTACCTCATCACACCCTGAAGGAAACTGGCTCTTTTCAACTCACTTGTGCTTTGACGGACAAGCAGGAAGCTATGGTTTCTTCCAGAATTAGTAACAAAGAAAAGCCTAACTTCCTTTCCTCTTTTTCTTCACGCAAGCAGGAGTCAGACCTGTCAACAGCCTCTACCCATCACCGTGTGTTGGTGTTCAGAGGTTGTTTTCAGCAACAAGATGAGCATGTTTGTGAAGTTTCTTCAGATTATGAATACACCGAAAGGAAGCTGAACTCTACTTGTAGGCATCATTTCCACTGACAAAGACACAGGTTGAGTCAAAGACATTAAGGGGAAGTTTTGTGTGGCAACAAGATGATTCCTGGGGGCAAGGACACCAGAGCACACATTTTCCTGGACAGAGAACTGCCTTCCCCCTCCACAGTCTAAATAAGCTGTAATTACTTAGGCACGTCCTAGAAAGCCAGCAGACCCTGTTGCAAGGCTGCAAGTCTCAACCTTTCCCACTGCTCCACGTGAACAGCTGTAGCCTCCCCAGAGCTGACATTCCAGCCTTCCCTGTACTTCAGAATGGCTTGTAAAGAAGAACAATGGTTTTGCCCTCCCTTCCTCCACTCATTCCCTTCTTAATCCCTCTATTTTTACCTCTCAGGCGAGCCTCTTGATCTGCAAGCTCCTTGCTGTGGGGTCAGGTGGAAACTTATATTGGCGTTGGAAACAGGATGAAAGTATCCCCTTACTAATATGGAAAGAGTAACTTGGGTTGATCAGCCAGCACCTGCAGAAACCCTCTCTCCAACAGTATTTCCAAGACTGCATGCTGTCTGGATGGACTTAAATATCATAACCTAATTCCAATCAGTTGCCATCAAACAAGCAAGAATATGAGTCATACCTGCATTTCTGCGTGCAGACCCTGTTATGGGGCTGTTTCCCGAAGTTTCCCTCCGCTCGGGGACACGACACCAGTCTATGTGCACCCAGCAGGATGGTCGCAGGTGACAGTCGCTTCATTTGGGCTGTTTCCAGATTCCGTAGGCTGCTGACGGTGCCTCAGCTCGGGCAAGCGGAGGGAGATGAAGACTGCTGCGGAGCCTTCCTCAGGCATCTGAGCAAATGGCAAGAAATGAGGAGGGTGAGTTCAGCTAAGCAGAGCAGGACAGAGGCCAATTTGATGACATTTTACTTCCTAAGTGCTTCCTGCAAGCATTTCCAGGCCTAAGTCGTACAGACCCTGAGCACTGCGTCTGTCTCAAAACGTGCATGACCTGTGCAGGGACCACATGCTTTTTTCCCCTAGGGCAGAATTCCCCCAACATCCCAAACAGAAGGATAGCGGTACCACACTCTACCCTTCGGGCAGGGACAGGAAGGCAAGAGGAGCTCTGCAAGCAGCACGACAGAAGTGCAGGACACCTTCTCCTCCTCATGTACAAAGTTGCTTCCATAAAGTAGTACCAAAATGGGAATGCATGCCCAGAAAATCCCCAACGTCTTAGTAAATCACTGCTTTCAAAGACTTTTTTTCCTTTTGATCTGAAATCCCCATGTCCCTACAACTGCTATTCTGGTCCTTCTTCGTAGCAAAGCTTCTCAGCATACGCCAGTCCCTCAAGTGAGGAAGTTGTTTAGCACTAAATTTGTGCTCCAAGAAACAAAAAAAAACACCCATCCACAACGAGAGTTCCCCTCGCCGCTTCCCCTGACCCGTTTCTCAGGGCTCCGAGGGCTGCAGGGCCCAGGTGCCCGTATCCCAACAGCCAGGCAGCCCCACGTGCTTCTCCCTGCCTGTGGTTAAGAGGCTCCCAACAGCAGCAAGAGGGAATTTCTCACTCCCAGCTGCTCTGTGGCAGGCTCCCCAGAAGAGCCCTGTAATAAGGCAATGGAACAGGGTAGTGGTTCTGACAGCTGATTCAACTGGCATCAAGAACTGGAAAAATTGAGTTGACTTGCAGTACTTCCTTTCTGTTTTGTTTTTTTTTTTTTTGTATTTTCTACTCTGTGGATTCATTCGCTTTCCTAGGAATTAGGATACAATGTGGAAAAAATATTTTTTCCCCTCATGTCAGAAATTCCTATTTTGCTTAGTGCAGAGTGCTCATGCCTAAGGAAAACTTGAGGAAGCCCTAGGCAGCAGAGCCCTACTGTGGCATTAGTGATGCTCATGGACATCTACTCCATCCATAGGCTATCAGGTTTGGCTCTCATGCCATTCCCCAACATGCAAGTGCAAAACCCCAACAAAAACAAGGTCACAACTAAATAATATATAAAATAAAATGAAATCCCCCTTTGGGCTGCATGCCAAGCTCTAAGTGCCCTGCAGGCTGTATTTTACACTCCTCCCTAGATAACACTAGATAACGCCCCACCCTACACTCCTAGATAACACATCTGTGAGGGAGGCTTTGCCCTCCCCAATCTCTCTCCTTGTTTGTAGGTTCTTTTCAGCTGTGCAAGCTGGCTTTCCACTGACGCTAATGAAGCTGAACCCTGAGAAAAGGGTCTCATTTTCCCATCCTCTAGAAGACCAGCATGAACTCGGCTAAGAAATAACTTCCCACAACATTTATTATCTTCCTACAATTTCCTCTCTTACAAATTTTCCTACATGAAAGCCTTCTCCTGCGGTTTCCTATCAGTTTTAGACACACGAAATAGGCAGAGAGCCACTTCCTCTAACCTTCCTCTTGCTTCCCTCCACTTCCAGCTCAGTCATCATGCAAAAGCCACAGGAAGCCACAAGCCACCCCCTTAATATATCAACCTGCCTCTTCCCTCTTTGCAATTTAATGGAAAGGCAAAAGGACCCCCTCGCCCCACTTACCCCCTAATAAGGCTCCTCGGTAGGGTGGCAGCAGCTGCCACTTGGCACATCTTTATACTCATTGGTACACCGAGTACTTGAGTCTCCCAGTCAAACAGGACACGTCCATGCCCGGGTCTGAACACGGCGCCTTCCCTACGGGGCTTTCCCAAGGCAGCTCCGGGTGTGCACAGGAGTCACCCCCCCCAGCACTGTTCCCAAATCCAGGCCCGCAGGAGAGGACGGAGATGCTGCTCTTGGCTCTCTGACCATTTTGCCAGCATCCGTCCTGCGGAGCAAGGCGCGTGTTTGTGCTCGCTGGCTTCCCTGCTCCCGGGGACCGGCAGAGCCTGCGGATGTCGGGACACGAGCGATGCAACAGGGCAGGCACAGGCATGAGGGCTGAGTGCTCTGGAAAAAATGAGAACAGCCCTGGAGAGAGGCAACAACTCCTCCATCCTCCAAAGATTTTAACATTCCTGGATGACGCAAAAACACCAAGTTCTGGTTCCCAATTCCCTTAGGTCTCTCTTTGACCACAACGAAACCTTGCTGTCCTTAACCACTTGAAATATCTTGAGAGTTTTAAGCTGCTTCTAGAGATGGAAACCTGATTTTTTTTTCCCAGGAGGATATGGCAATGCCATCAGGAGGTTCAGACAAGTGCTCGTGGTTAAGTGCCTTTCCAAAACCACATTTAAACTCGTTTAATGCCTGGGAGATTTCCAGACCTAACTTGTGCCAGAAGCAAGGAGACAAGTTGTACACGGGCTGCTATAAATCATAGGAGAGGCTGCTGCTTATGTAAGACTCGGGCTGACGAAGACCAGCGAAGACAGCAGGTTGAAAATGAGATGAAGAAGAGAAGCAGCACTGGAGTCCAACAGGAGAGCTGAGCAGAAGGCAAAGCGAAAGGCATCAAACATTAGAAAGGCAGCAGATTACATGGGAGCTGAATCGGGGTCTAGCAGTGCCCTTCAAACCGCTCCTGTGCTTCTCAGAACTTATTTCCACTCCACTCTTCTAACCAGAGTCTCATGGTTCATGTTCCTCCCCTCCCTGCCGAGACACAGAAAACTAAGAAAATCAGCACCAGCAATCAGCTCTACAAGGGCTGGCAACTGAAGATATAAAACAGTAAAAGAGATACCAGCAAAAATCACAAAGCGATAAGATGAAGTACATCTCTTCACCCCAAATTCACTGCTTATACACTAAGTCTGGCAAACTACTCCCAGCTCAACCTCCTGCAGGGTATTTTCTCTTCTGAAATGGAAATGAAAAGAGCGGAGCGGTCTCAAAGCGCAGATTTGAATTTCAGACTTCCTGGAGTTCAGGACTATTCTGTCCTGGTTCTAATTCAGCCTGCAGCAATGTGGGACAGTCTTGGTACTTGTTTGTTTTTCAGAAACCTGCCACTAAGATAACAATTTATCCAGGTAAGCATTTACACAACTCAGGCGTGGATCAGGTCCTTTGGAGCTGCAGTTTTCCCTCTGGCCTAACCCGAGAACATGTAAGACTTGCTGAATCTTTCCACCTCAGGCTGGTTAGGACAGCTGGGGATGCTCTGCTAGGGGAAAGGCCACCTCTCTGCACACAGGTGGAAAAACACTGCTCCTGTTGGGCACTCCTGTAGGCCCTGCAAACCTCCTCTGATAGGAATTGTACCCCTCCTATGTCCACAGCCCACGGCAGGTAAATAGGGATTAGTACTACTGGAAACAGCAGCGGCCCAGGGGCAGGACTGCCACGAGCAAGCACAGCCCATGGGGACACATCCTGACCAGGTGGCTTCAAGCCTGCAGCTCTCCTTGAGGCACCAAAGCCCTGGTCAGCATGAGTGGAGCCCACGTGGCGCTTACGTGACACCAGGAAGCTGGAGTTTTGATGGAGGCAGAGGTGGTCACACAAAGGGGGGGCTTCCAAGGAGCAGGGATGTCAGGAAGTTACCTGTCATGTAGACAGGACAGGGAGGACACTGTTGCCACCTGCAGAGCGACGTGCAACTGTAGAAGTGAAGCTCAGAAACGGCCCAGCGTATCAGTCAGCGACAACGCTTCCCCTCAGGGCATCCCTCCAAGCTAAGATGCCTCTACTTGGGCTGCAGCATTGATTCATCTTCCTTCTTCCCACAGCGCACGGTTAGTAACACCAGTCTCTCCAAGTCCTAACAAGGGTACTAGTAAGGCTGCTAGCTAGACTTTCTTCTCATTCAAAATAGCAGTATCAAGATTTATCTCCAGACTGACGATTTGTCAAAAAAAAGCCTTTCCACATCGCTCTGTCCTTGACATACTCCCCTTGGAGGCTCTTGCTTCTCCCTGCCTGCCCCGGTGTTTCGACACGCTGCTCTCTGAGCTGCAGTCCCTGCTGGTAGCTCCCCCGGGGCCACTAAGGCATTGAGAGCTTGCAAGAGCAGGGTGCCTCCATCAACCCACTCACACAAACAGCTTCAGGGCCCACAGATGCCCAGGAGCCCTCAGAAAGGCCTCAAGGCCCCTGGGACTCAAGCAACGCACAAGGCTGAGTGGTCAGCACTCATTGACTCGGTGAGGGACGCTGTCCAAGTAGCTTGTTTAGGAAAAGGAACGTCCCCAAAGCAGGCACTAAGCAGCAGCTTTCTGCACGGGGATGGCTGGTCCTGCTTCCTGCTGATTCCCCAAACCAGCGTTATCGCCTGCTAGGGACGCACTCGCCAGCGGCCTGGCCAGTGAAGGAGGAGCTCCTCGCTTCCCGCAGCCCCTTCTCTGAGCCACGGACAGGGTCACTGCTGCATTTCTTCTTCAGCTCCATCCTGGATCTAACAGCTTCTGCCTTGCACATCTGTCCCAGCAACATCCAAGGGTATCATCAAACACCCTGGGTCCAGCGCTGCTCTGAGGAAGCTGCTCCCTGCATCTGGAGGACAGAGGGGTGTCACAGCAAGTCAGTGGAACTGGGTGCTTGATCCAGCCCTGTTAAGGTTCAAGTCAACTGTTCTGTTTAAATCTTCCTCAGGTCCTTACTGTTAAAACCAGTCCCTGAACCAAGCTGCACAAAGGAAGCGGGGAAGAAAAGGCCATATCAGTCCCAGCTCCTTGTACCTTTTGTAGTTGTGCCTGGCTGATGAACCTGGCTCTGTGAGCACCAAGCGTCATGTCAACTGAAATTCTCCCTCTGGCAGGACCTCAATGGACCAGGTCCAAGAACACGGCTTGTTTTCTAAGTACCATGATACGTATCTAGGAGTTGTGCATGGAAAGCTTTGATGCTAGATCAATCCCCAGAAGAGAAACTAAGAAATCAGGCCTGACTTCAGGTGCTAGAGAATCAAGTATTGCTGCCAGGTACTCTGGGAAAGCAGAATACTCATAAAACAAACACAAAAAAAACCTACTTATTCCCCTGAATAGAATTAATCCACATTCATCACAGATCTGAAGAGACCTGAGCTACCACCACAGATGTTATGAAATCAGCTAGTAGACGAGAGGGTAAGAAACCAGACGTTATTATAGACAACAAAACAGCCTTTGATTATGATATCTTTTGTATTTTAGCAGTATCTGAAGATGCCAGCTGAGACCTTTATTACCACTATATACAAAAGGAATTACGAAGCATTATAGAGCCAGTGTAAAGCACTAGGTTCTGGGCAGTACCGTGCCAACCACGCACACAAGCTAGGGAGACAGTATCATGCCCATTTTGTAAGCAGGGCAACCATCAGCCACGTTCCTAAAGGGTGGAACAGCAACTACTCCAAAGCCACTTGGAAAAGGCGAGACAAAGCTGGGAACGTGGCCACACCACTTCGTGCCACCAGAGCCACTCCTTCCAGTCTGCAGCCTCTGACATGTCCTTAACAGCTGGGGACCACAGCAAAGAATACGGGCCCTTTACTTACAAATCTAAGAAATGTACCTGAAAGCAGTTATTGTATCAGGAGGCTATTGGTATGTAATTGAGTCAGCCTATTATAAGCCAGGTCCAACACTTAACAGTCTTTATCCTGCTCTCTCTTTGTCTCCTGAGTGTCAACATGAACGCAGCTGCAGAGGTGCAAAACAAAACCTAATGTCAGGGCCTGTACGGAGCCTTCTGAAAGAAAAGTTTAAGTGCCTTCCCTCCCTTAGAGGATCAAGGAGAAGTAGTTATTAGCTATTTCTAATTATATTTGAGAATTCTTCCATTCATCCACACGTATAACCATGTCAGGACACACACCTAGGCCAGACGTGAAGCTGGAACCCACTCCTCACGCCCAGTCTTCACACTTGACGTTGTCTTCAGAGGACATCTTGACTTGAGAAGCGCATCTTTTACTGCCCCAACTCTTGGAGAGTCTCATCAGATATATAACAAGCTGCCTCCTAATACTTTCACACTCAGGTTTGTTACAGCACTTCAGAGCTCAGTTTAACGAAGGATTATTTATTACCCTGCAAAAACATCACTCACCACAACACACATGTAGGGTTAGTAGCTATCTAGCACTCATTCCAATCTCTTGGGCAGGACAAGGTGCACACATTCCTTATACTGAAACTGGAACCTAGATTTTAATAGGCACTAACAGCCATACAGCATTTATGCATACAGATTACAGCACCGTGTCATTTGCCACCATCACTTGCTTCGTGCTAGAGACAACAATACTCCAAGCTGATGAAGAACCAGTGAGTTTGGGGTGTCAGAATAAACTCCTACCTTGGGTTTTAATGGCTACAAGAACTATTCCAGTAGCAACAGGAGATTGTGCAGATAACTGATCAAAGGAGACATCCCAAGAACAGAGTAATAGCTAGTTCCTAATTTGGAGCCACCTGGGATTTCTTAACCAGTGTAAATAACTGTCTCATGGTTTAATTAAAGCATTCAAGGGTGTCACTTCTCAAGATTGCCCAAACAGGCTAAAGATAGCACACTTGCATTTAATGGAACAGTAAAAACCTAGGAAAGCAAAAGGCGTGAGACAGAGGATTTAAAGCACGGTGCCTTCAGCAGGAAGGAGCAGCCCAACTTGCACAGTGGTCTCAGTTTCATTAGCCAGCAGCCAGACCTGCCAGTTTCAGCGGAGCCCGAGCGAGGGACAGCGCAGAGGCCGAGCACTAAGCGGGACCTGCAGATTCCCCTCGCTCTCCTAGTACAGCAAGGAGGCAACACGCTGCTGGACTCTTGGCCACAGAACAGCTTTGCTCTCCTGTCCCTTTGGCATCTCACCAACATGTGAGGCCAGGAGCTGGCACACCCTCCCCATCCGACTCATCACCTGCAGCACTGGGCCACTGGTTGGTAGTCTGGTAACCTGCACAGGGCAGTAAGCCCAGCAAAGCCACCAGCTCATGGCCTGTTGCTTCCCCAAGGGTTGGTAATCGCATTGGGACAAACTATATTCCCAACTGCCTGACTGTATACGAGACTAATTTTCATACCGCAGCTACACAATGCCTTCAAAAGCCCCTTCATTACGCAGGATTCAGAGTCCATCCCCGCTTTTGAATCATTTTACTCACAGTCATATGAGTTCTTCAGAGAACAAGCATACAGACCCTTGCAACATAAACCATTTCTGCTGCATCACATGACAAGTCCACGTTTGCAGGAGTACTGCACTATGCACACAGTTCCAGATGCCTCTGCAAGGCTGCTAAGAACCAGCAGCCCTGCAGACACTGCACAGGAGCTGCCCCTGCAACCACAGACTGCCTGGATCTTGCTCCATGTGTGTTTCTCCCTGCAAAATGCTGAATGCCTCCTGTGACAACCTGAGCAAATATCACAGACTACCATTAACGGCCAGAAGAGGCCATTAAACAGGTCCTGTCATACAAGTAAAAGCAACATGCTACTTGAGTTGAATCCCTGTCCTGAAACATCTTTACATCAGAGCAACTGAAAGCATCAACATGAAGAAATACATGGCCTAGCTGCACTCCCAACCCAAATCACTAACATCTGCTTTTTCATGGACTCTTCCTCATGCACCTTCCCAGGACAGCTAGGGACACAGTTGTCTGTTTTCTGTTTATTTACTCATGACATCCATGAGATACAGTCAAGAACTGTTCTTATCTTGGCTTTCCTGAAGGAGAACAAAGGCAGAGAGATTCAGCAACTCGCAGAAGGTCAAGGAGGAAGCGTGAGACAGAAATTTGCCCTTCTAGGTCCAGAACAAGATTTCTCACCATGGGCCAGTTCTCCTGTTGACTTCACGTGGTGGGAATGAAGCCACTGCCGAGTGCTTTGGAAATCCCATCAGGAATGCTTCCTTCATGTGGATGTTTTAATAGTGTTTACATCTTTGATGAAGATGTACTAGCTGCAACCAAAATAATCTACCAGCACTCTTTGAAAGAGCAATGAAATGTTTAATTCAAAAACTGTTGAGATTGCAAATCAGGAACAGAACATACAGGTCTAGAGGGAAGATTACTAATAATTCATGAGCAAAATGCGATGTTTATGCAACACTAAGGATGAGATTTTAATTGCTTATTACTCTAATTGATTTCATTCAGTTGTTATGGCAACTTACTCCCTTCAACAACCTCCTTGCAGCAAGGCTCCTGGAAGCCTCCACAGATGGAGGCTGGGGCACAGCTCCACCACCTACTCCAAGATAAACAGTGATTATCTGCACATACAATGCATGGCAGACTTGCAACACACTCAGGGCTGTCTAGCACCTTCCAGCCCAATGTTTTATTATTATTATTCGCTCAGAAATTCCATAGCTTCTCTTAGCTATCCTGGTAATTTACACTCTTATTTCTACTAGCAACTCTTACAGTTTCCACTGCTCTGCTCCCTCCTTATCAACAGTTTTGACTGTTTTGGATATCCCTCCAAATCAACAGTTTTGACTGTTTTGTGGTAAATTAGCTAGTAGTTACAGCAGTTTTGCCAGATCCTTATGCTAGGCATCAGCTTTTCTCTGAGTCTTTTCCAGAATATCTTTTGGACAACAGGGATTCAGGGCAAAAACTTGAAACCTGTCAGAGACTTCAAGCCTTGCTGCCGTGTGCAAGGCATTTGGGTGAGCCAAACAAAACCAGCCAGCACGGGCTTTGCGCAGCCGTACTTAGACACTCATTTTTTTCCTTCCATCCAGTAATACCTGAGGCAGCAGCACCTTTAGTGCCTGGTGCAGCCTCTGTCTCTCCAGAGAGCACCTGCTCTAGACACTAACCTATAGAAGCACAGCATGTACTCACCTCCCTGCACAAACAGGGAGAGGTTGAACATTGAGGCCTGAACGCAGCGAGTCATCTACACGGGAAGTTGTTTTTGCTCCACCTGAGTTCTTGCATAGTCACTGCGTGATGAGCTCACGTTTCTGGTTTGGAGGTTGGTGATTGCTCTTCAAGGATGGCCTGACCACTCACCAGAACAGAGGCACCTCCCCTACGGATGCCCTGTGGCCCACTCCAACCCCAGGACACCTCCTCGTCTGGAGGGCGAGCAGGATGACACCATCTGCAGGTCTGCTCAGAGCCTGGAGCTCAGAAACAAACACCAGGTTTAAGACAGGTCATACTCCAGAGCTACCCACTCTACACCCCGTATTGGCACAGTAGCTCCTTATTTGCTAAAAGCACAAGACAGGGTATCATTGCAGAGCTCATACCAACTGTACAGCTAAGAACAGTCCTGGGGAATATT
>JAVCKT010028410.1:0-33738 GCA_032273925.1 Rhynchotus rufescens
TTTTTAATGTCACTTTCCATCACATCATTATAGCTTGTATTTCTCTATGAAGTCATAATAGAAAGGGAAAGGTGTTTTCTCAAAGAAAGCAATTTGACTCTGTTCCCATCAATCACCATGACTTGTCCTCAGAAAATGCTTGCTCCAAAAACAGAAGATTATTAGGCAGGGGAATGACCGAAGTTCTCGGGAGGTGCCAAAGTGTTAATGTTTGCATTTGGCAAAGGATGCAAAGGCTTGGCAGAAATAGGTTCCCCTCACAATTGCGTTTGCCCTGTCCAAACTCAGCCACAATATGCGGATTTGCTTTGCTGAGCAGTCACCCCACTCTGTTCAAAACAATGTCCTTTAACGGGAAAAAATAAAATAAAAACCAAAGCCAGGTTTTGATTCTTCCCCTCCACCCCACACCCATTTGTCCTTGAGCAGGAAAATGACGGATGAACTAATGAAAGCCAAGACCCATTCTGCTGCTGTGAAAAATGTGTCTTTTCTCAGTGGTAAATGGAAAAAGGATAGCACAGGTCCCCACCAGCCAGGAGAATGAGAGACGGAGGAGAGCTCACCCGCAGAGATATGACCTGCACAATTTACAACCCGAGCTGTAGTCTGGCATTTCTGGGGACAAACGGGAGAACAGTAAGAGGTTACTCAGCAAGGGAGCAGCATAGGAGGGATTGGTCCATATCAAATAAAAATGCTACCAAAGAATGATGACACTGCTGGGGATTGACCATTAGCAGAATATCGAGCCTCTTCCATTCATTAGATGTTTGCCTAGAGGGACAGCAGACTGGAAGACACGGGATTTTTTTAGAGAGCTTGCTTTTTTTGTTAACTTAAAAAAAAAATAAAAAGAATTTTCTGCAGTTGAATGATTCTGCAATGCAATTCAGTTTAGAAGAATTCATTGTGAAATGGGAAAAAAAAAAGTGTTTGGTTTTGCTTAGGTCTTGGGAAGGGGGGTTAGTTTTTAATTTCATCAATTCATCATTTATACCATTTGGATGACAGGGAAAGAGGGAAAGCTGGCAAAATTAAACATAAGAATCAAATGATAGATTTTCTTGGGTTGAACTATGCTATACTTTTAAAATAAGAGCATACTTAGAAATATTTTCCGGTTCATGCTAACAGCTCTGTGTGCTTTGGGAAGCAAATGATTTTGCAAGCACGTGAGCACGTGTGTTCTGCTGCTGGTGGCATTACATCCATCTCTAGCTCTGAGTTGCTCTTTTATGCATGGGAGGCATTTGCACCAAGCAAGATGCTTACCTGGGCAAGGAGAAATGTCTGTGCTGCTCTCATTGAGCCACAAGACCTGTGTGGAGAGTGGTCCCAGTGCCAGGAGGGCTTATTCTCTCCATTGGTCTCTGATTAGTGGCTGTGTGGGGTTAAGTTGCCCTTCATCCAGCAAGTGCTGGTGCTGAGAGTCCTGACTAGCTCTGTGGGCTATGAAGCTCATGGTGAGGCATGCATGTCAATGGGCAACTTAACACAGATATTTTCCCAGAACCAAAGTCAGTGCTTTCTCCAGGGCTGAAAAGTTAGATTAGTCCCGAGAAGTTAGATTAGTCCTAAAATCTCAGTCCAGCAATCCTTGCAATTTTTAACTGGTTGTAATAACAGTGGTGGCGATCACGAGTGCCTGGTCATGCTCATGGTCACGAGCACGGTCTCTGTACGTGAGATTGCCTCTGGAGCAAAGCACAGCTCCATCCCTGTGGTCCTTCTGGAGACGTGGCACCAAAACAAAAAAGGTGGTTTGGTGAGAACTGTCCTGGCAGCATGAGTGCCCCTTCCCCAAACTGATGCATGCTCCAATTTAAAACTATTACACTGCTGTTGTTGGAATGGATCCAATCATCAAATGGGTGATCTGAAGCCCTCACATGAGCTGTTTTGGTTAAATGACACCAATCCACTATATTCACTCAGAGCATCTTTAAGACCACAATGCAGCAAAGGCACTTTCATAGCAGCATAAGGATGACCTGTAGTGCAGTGAACCAACACTATTATTGCCTTTTTTTTGTGTGTGAATAACACTTAATTGTGATAGTCCTTGAGAAAATCACAACTAAGATCCAAAGAGAAAGGCAAGCAATACCTTGAAATTATTATTTTTTCCCTAAGCTCAGACTAGATTATTAAAATTCCACTGTGATGGAGACCTCAGCAATGACTGTGAGCAGAAGGATTTCTGGGCCAGTCTAAGATGATTAATTGCTTGCGACGCCTCTAGAAACCAAAGAGAATCCATGCAGCAAAAGAGGAAACTCGGATTCCCATGGCACCCCGAGCAGATGCTTTACATTCTGGCAGTGCAATGACCAAGCCAACTCGCTTCATTTGTGCAGCCCCTGGGCGCCGAGCAGGACGGCAGGCAGGGGGTTAAGCGGCAGCATCGTGGTTTCTGGAAGAGAAAAGCATGGCTCATTAACTCGCCGGAATCCTTTGAGGATATGAACACCAGGGTGGACATGGGAAAGTCAGAAAACGCCGTATTACCGAGATTTTCAGGGTCCACTGAACACAGGTCCACATCAGAGGTCAGTGGTGACAGACTGGGTGATAGAGGGAGGTGAAAATGGCCCAGAGAAGTCAAGGGCAATGGGAAGCGAGTTAGCACAGTGGGTATCTTGTGGTAGCATCTACCTTTCTGGGGTCTTTTCTGCTATATTTGGTAACCAGTAAAATTTGCTGCAGGAGGATAATGGACATTTGTTGACACTTCAACAGTCAAACTCATCATTTCCGGATGTTTTGGTGCTCCCAGTAGCAGGAAAGCACCCATTTACAAATCCATTTGCAAAACTAGCATGGTACAAGTGATGGATCTATAATGGAATGACTTCGTTGTTATTTATCAGTGTCCTGTACCTGCAGAAGGTTGAAAGTGCCAAAGTGTGTGGCATCTGACACAGGTCTGCAGCCCAAAACAGTGTGTGCTCTGGTAACTATAGCATCACCTCTTTTAAATGCAATACCACATAATTCCCCTTATTACTAAGCAACTCAGAAACCAGGATTACTCTCTTATCCCCATTTTATAAAGGTAAACCGAAGCACAAAGACTGGACTCCCCACAGAAAAATGAATGTCTTATCCAAATGATCAGTGATTGGGAAATTAATTCACAAAATAGGAAAGGTTGCTTTCAGTTCCTCTCTGTGTTGGGGAGTTTGGCAAGTGTTATCCTGATGACAATATTCATCTTTGGTGTATAAAATTAAATAAACAGGGAAGCAGAGAGCAGAGCTAGGCATACTCTCGTCCTAGAGGGATTCATAGCAGCCTGGTAGAAAAATGTTCTCCATTCTCTTATCTCCAGCCATGACAGAGTTTAAATGCTATGTGTGAGATAGTGCAACACAGAAGACTGAGAACAACCAAATCTAAAGCTCTGTGCACTTAAGCTACTCTTTTGCGGACTAAGAAATACAGATTTGACCACCCCACACCATGCAGTTGATTCTTCTGTATTCTGGATGAGTGTTTTGGATTTGTTGGTTTACAGTTAATGGCAAAGCACTAATTCTTGCCCTGTGTATCTTGACTGTTTCCCTCCGCAAAAACTATTCAGCAGTTTTGGGACTACTCCAGAAATAGTTGCAGAATGACTTCAAGTCTTTCACTTACGGTAACTCAAAGGATTGTATTTTTCCTTTTTCCTTAGTGAAAGTCTTTTAGAAACACATGGCCCTAAGACAAAAGCAGCTAGATTATACATAAAAGTGCAGTATGCGCTGTGAAAGCTGAGTACTTTTATTGCACCCTGTAACCTAGGGCAAAGCTGAGCTGGACTTGTCTGCTTAGCTTTGAAAAGAGACGTGCACAACCTGCTCCTTTCTCTTGCAAGCTTCAGTGGGGAGATTTATAGCCACGCTAGCAATGTTAAGGGAGGACTGACCATCAGCTTGTAACACAGGCTCAGCTGTGATTTACACTCGAAGCAGGTATTTTAATCCCTTGGTTGCACACGAAGCACACTCAGACTCACGCACTTGTTCTCTCCTGTGCTGGAAAATATTCATTTGGGAAAATCATACATAAATTAATTCATTTTAAATTAGTTTTGTAATATATCTCTGAGGATGCAGCACTCCAGAGCTACAAATTTGCTGTTCCTTAATGACCAAGGTCAAGGGAAGTATCTTGTTATAGGGGAAAACACATGGCTAACAAAATGGATCCCACTGATCTCATCCTGTCACTCTGCTCCTATATCCTCTGCACAGCATATTCCACATTCCTGCTTAAAGCCCAGCACCTGGTGGCACCTCTGGGATTCAGCATCTGCCTTCTGCTTTATTACTAAATATCAGCCATAAAATCTATCCCAGGTCAATATTCAGTCCTTGCACTTGAGGCTGCAGTGGCTGAGGAAGAGGAACTGCTCTGCACTGTTAGTATGGCCTTCCTAGATGGACCACCTCTCTTTGCCTCGTCTAATTTTTGACTTTATCAGCATTTTGGGTTTTTTTTTTTTGCTCAGTTTTGCTCCCACTCTGCAAGTATAGAGAAGGAACTACAAGATCTTCAAATGCAACTTTTCTTGACTGGAGAATTTCAGGGAGGCTACAGCCCCACAGCCAATGCAGAGCACACCAGGAGGGCTGGGCCCTTGCTGTCCCTCCACAATCCAAGTTCTTCCCCTGTGCACGCGAGCCACATCACAACTTCAGCAGCTCCCCTGACACACTCCACAGGGCAGCTGGAGGAGCACTAGAGTATGTTTTACCTTTTCCTCCAAGTGCTATTTTGGTTCCTTTACTTCTTGTCCTACTAGGACCTGTGTCATGAAATCCCTGGGGCACTTCTCCTTGTCCTTATTGGCTTTGGGAAGTCCCTTTGAGAACCACTTCACCCCTCAGCTGCTCCTGCCCATGTGCACCACAGAAGCAGAACGATGGGTTCAGGCCAGAGGAAAAAGTGTCTCCAGGATCCTGCATGGAGAGGACATCAGCCCTGACTGCCTGCAGAGGTGCATTACTGCTCCAAAGCATTTCCCTCAAGCAACACCTATGCCAAAAGTGAGGATGCAAATTCAGCTGTGTAGAAGCAAACCAGAGTTTATTTAGCATTTATTTCCCACTCTGCTGTCATATGCATCTTCTTCTCTCTCCACTTTCCTCTGGCAAACATAAACCTTTTTTAGTTATTTTTTAATAAAATATATAAAACATTGTGCATTGCTATTTATAGGAAAACTGTAGTTTAACAACAAAAGAATAAGGCACATTCCTGTGCAGCATCTTCAAATATATATATATATATATTTAAAAAAAATAAACAAAAAGAAAACCCTTTTCAACCTCTTTGAGGTTGTTAACATTTCACCAATCACTGACACATCTCATATTACCATAGTTTCACTGTTGGAAGTGGGTTGTTTGACAGGGGCCAGCGGGGAGAACGGGCTCACAAAAAAAAAAAAAAAAAAAAAGAGATTTTATCCCTGAGGTGTCAGTAAAAAAAAATGCTCCCATTGAAAAGGAAGATGAAAAGACAGCCATAAATAACTGTATACACTATGGCAAACATCCAAGCACCGAGATGATTTCACGATGGAAGAATCCCCTCTCCCGCTTCCCTCCCTCCCCAGCCTAGTTCTTAACAAGTCCTCCATTTTTTAACATGTCCTATTTGCTGTTGGATTTTAATTAGGTTAATCTCATGGCTTCTGAAGTCACAAGACAGTTGGTCAGGATGTATTTCCCTCCCTCGCCAAATCGTTTTCCAGACCTGAAGTTTTGCTCACAATTACCCCAAAATCCTCAGGAAAGGGAAACCAAAAAATCCCAAATCAGAATCAAAACCTGGATGACTTCTCTCCCCATCCACGAGAGGAGCAATCGTACCGCAGCATGCCAGCCTCAAAGCCCCATGTGGGAGGACGTAGAAGTCACCTTCTTGTCTACCACCACGAAACGAAGTTGGCGACCACCTCTGCTGCAACCAGAGAGTCTCCATGAAGAGGAGCATCAGGGGAGGAGCGTTGATAGCAAGGTCAGGAAAAGGAGAGGGGGATGCTTTATTGCTGTCCATCCACGCTGCACCGCGCAGCGCTCCTGAAGGGAAAAGGGGAGACACCCACGCAATACTCCTCTTCTCCATCCTCCCTGTATCGCGTGGGGAGGACCCAGGGCGCAGAACTGGACGGTTGGGGGTCCCCATCGCTTAGTAGTAGCGGTTGAGGCTCCTGGTGCCGGGGATGTCCGGCTGGCCGTTCATCCAGATCTCCCGGATGATGCGCTCGCGCTCCTCCAGCCGCTGCGCTCGCTCCAGCTCCTCGGCCGACGTGAACACGTTCATGTTCAAAGTCCTCTCGAACCTGCGGTGCCTGCGGGCCGACAGGTCCGACGTGGTGTCCGAGTCGTCGTCGCTGTCGCTGCTGTCGCTGTCGCTCTCCCGCTCCCGCGGGGGCTTCTTGGCGGGCGAGCGCTTGCAGTCCGTTCGGCAGGACACCCTGAGCACCAGGGCGAGCAGCGTCAGGACGAGGCCAATGCACACGCCGGACACGAAATACAGAGCAGCGCGCTCCGGGTTCTCTGGAAGGGGAAAGAAAACGGTTATCAGAGACAAAAATCCCTCAACGCACACGCGGGTTCCCCGTGCAAGTACCTGCAATGCCCTCTGGAGAGTTTCTAATAGTTTCTTTTGCTTCCAAGCCTTCCATTGCTATCCCTGGGGGAATCAGCAAGGGGAATTTAGAGAGTGGATTTGCTGCCAAGTCCTTTACCCTCACGCAGAATATGGACTAGCAGCAGTTATGTCTTAGGGTTGTCTAGAATGGAAAGGGGCAGCCCAC
Source organism: Rhynchotus rufescens (assembly GCA_032273925.1). NCBI lineage: Eukaryota > Metazoa > Chordata > Aves > Tinamiformes > Tinamidae > Rhynchotus > Rhynchotus rufescens. The sequence goes on from JAVCKT010028410.1 coordinate 6,815, forward strand.
AGAATTAAATGCTGATTTCAGTGGTGATGCGAGCAGGACTGAGATGAGGATGCTGTACACTCAGCAAGAGCTAAGTGCACCTTTCTGCCACATCCATTATCATCGTATGAGGAGTGAGGATGATTATAAAGCTTTATGCATTCCCTGAGCTGTCGCCAAGCGAAACAGCAAGCCTTGCAGCATGGAAAATTGCATATTATTTATTCATAGGTTTGATTTGCTTATCTGAGGCAAGTGTGCTGGCTTTCTGCCCAGACCACCAAAATGTATATCTGCACTACGCAAGCATAGCTGGAGTTAGTACACTAACAGGATGGATCCTGCAAAACAACATTTCAGAGGTGATATAACAAGACTCCAAAGGATCCACAATTCCTTTTAAACTAGGTCATCTTGTTTATTTACTATTCTTCTTTTTGGGTTCATTGGACTTCTTAGAAATGTAATTATGATAAACAATTTCCCTGGGCTGAAACATCTCAGAACATTCCATGGTTATAGTTACAACGAAAGGGAGAATATGAATCAAGCAGAAGTGCCAAGGCTCTCCGTACTCCACCATGCCTGGTGGAAGTCCTAAAAGGAAGTCAAGGTTGGGGCTGGTTCCTCAGATGTGTCCAGCACCCTTGAGCTCAGTGATGGACTCATAAGAGTCCCCACTAACTGAGAACAAGCTGAGAAAGATCCATGTAACTAAACAACTCCACTCTTCTTTTACTTTCTCTGCTCTGTTTTTAGAACTTGCTTCCTCTGGCTGGCATCCTTAAAGGGAAGTTTGCAGAAGATGAACTGGGAACTATCTGAGTATATTCAAAACTCAACAGGATATGACATTAAGCAACCTACCTTTAAAGTTAGCTCTAAAATTGAATTTAGTCCTGTTCTGATTGAGAGTGGGACCAGGTGACCTCAGAGGCCCCTTCAAGCATAAATTATTCTACAGTTCTGTAGTCATAAGCCAAACACTGATCTGTGTGCACAGTTTAAGGCTCTGTGGGGGTCACTGCCTGGAGATGCTTGTGGCAGAATTACAGGCAGTTCCTTTTTGCTCTGCACGTTCTCTCCATCCAAAGGGATGTGAAAGGTGACTGACAGGCCACAGGCAAGGGAGATGCTGAGCAAGTCTCGAATCTGATTAAGGAAACATGATACTGTAACTTAAGTTCAGAGTAAGATCAGAGGACACAAGGCAAAAAAACCCAAAAGCCTAAAGAGGGACTACAACAAAGAGGGAGGAGAGAACTGCAGCTGATATGTTCAACAAGTCCCTAAAAAAAAAAGAGAAATGAAGCAGTAGCTGGAAAGGGAAGTGAAGCTATGGTGAGAGGCTTTAAGCTACAATATTTTAACAAGAAAGAGCCAGCAAATAGCCAGAGGTAAAGGAGAAGAGAAGGAATGAGGATGGTTGTGATGGATGTGCCAAGAGCTCTTGCAAAAGTCTGGCTGAGCAAAATCCAGGATCTAGTGAAATGAAGGGCAATGCTGCATTCAAGATATTGAACTTCAATGGAAGCTGCAGCCCAGCCTATGCACTAGCAAAGACACTATATTTGGTCCTATGTAAACAGTAGTGATCTCAATTCCAGAGATACAGAAACTCCAGGAAAACTGGAAGCATCCTGATACTGTTTTTACCTGCAGGTGCAATATAAATCAGGGCACTAATTGCAGAGCTTTCTTTACATATTGATACAAGAAAAGCTGCAAGGACACCCAAAATGGGAAGAACAAATGAGCAGGACTAGTCTATTTGCCACTGAAGGCACTCGGTGCAGAGTGTCTCCTCTCTGCCTGGCTGAGATGCCAGGCACTTTCCCAAGCACCACATTCCTGTACACACATGGGCTTGATTTGCTTGCGTTAGTTCCACTCCTCACTCTTTTAAAATAACTCATTAAAAAAAAAAGAAAAGAATCTTTTCTTTTCTTTAAAAAAAAGAAACTGGAGCCTGAGACACAGGCACATGTGGTTTCTCTTCCCCCATTTTTGCCCATGACTCCCTTTTCTCCTGTCCTCCACATTCCCTTTTTCCGTGCCACTGTATGCAGCTCATAAGCAAGCTGCAGCTCAATTGCTAGTTAAGCAAGCATTTTTCATAACCAGCTTGTGCCTGTATCCATAGTCCTTTGCTCAGTGAGATGGCTGTAATTGAATCTTTGGGGTCTACTGGCATTTATGAGCTCCTACAGCTACTCCATCAACATCTGAGACACTGCCTGGACTTCTTCACTGAGCTGTAACCCTACATTCAACTGCACTCTCAGCATTTATCATACATACAATCTACTTGCAAAGCAACATCTCTCTGCACAGCCAAAAGAGCAGCTTAAGCTAAAAATCAGTGGCTCTGTTTTTTCTCACTTGAAGTAGTCAAGTCAGCAATAACCTGGATTTGGGATTTTGACACCTGATTAGTGGTTTGAGAGACTCTTCCACCACATCTCCTACTTGCAAAGGCCCAAAGAGAGGCCTTCTCTTTAGAAAACAACGCTCAGCATCTTCCAAAAACTTGATGGGGTTTCCGACACTGAAGCACCTCAAAACGCTTGTTTCATTGGGAAATACTCTTTAAAGGGGTATGTGTATCAGTTGAAGGAGTTAACATAATTTTGATATGCATGCATGTGTGTATACTACTGCACCCTTTAACACACAGATTTTTTAGTATAGCTTTTTTTCCCCCCACACTGCTGTAGATGACAACTCAGAGCTATGTTATCCCCCTAAACTAGCAGAATCAAGCTGCTGTCTATCTCTTTAGCAGAGGTTACATTTCCCCCTCTTGGTACTTCTCTTTCTGGACCAAGATCACTAATGAAAATGTCACTGATTCAAGCCTGCATTTAATCCATGCACACAAAAGATATACGTTTTTTACAACCTTTTATACAAAAGCCACCACTTTCTAGGCATTCAAACTGCCCAGAAATTAGAAACACATTTTATTTTGTTTTTCCAACCAAACCAGCAGCAATTACGGTGCCTGTTTCCTGAGGGCTAACAATCTGCTGGGAGCATCAGCCCAGACCGCCATTAATTCCCCAGGAAATGCCCCAGGCCAGGGTTGTTATTACTATTATAATAAATTGTTTCAATAAATAAAAACCAATCTAAGCATTAATGAGGCTAGCTTCCTGTGATGGCTTCATACATTCAGAAACCTCAGTGGGGAGGGGAATTTCAGAGGGCCTCAGTAAAATGCTCGGCATTAAGCACGGCCAGACAAACAGTAGGAACGATCTTTTCTAGGGAATTTACACTTAGCCCCAGAGGCTGCTGAAATCCCCTGGCAGAATAGAAGAAACTCTCCAGGAGCCCCTTATTAATAAGGCTCAGACCAAGCAGTCTGAAAACTGGAATGAGGTCCCCCTGGGTTGTGCTTTGGAGACCCCTTGCTAATAGTTTGGCAGCTTAGCTTTGATTTTGGGAGGAGAAAAGAGATTCATGGAGATTTTCTTCCTACTTTTTTAGCATGAATGCAATAACAAAACTGGAGTAAGTCCCTCTGTCCAAAGGAAGGCATTAGAAATGCTCTGCTTAGACTTAGCTGCTTAGTACTGATACAAACACAAGGCACAGTTTTGTTTTTGCTGGTACGTTGTGACTGTTGATCAAGATCAGCAAAGTTTTCCCAAACCATTAAAAGGGCTTTGGAGCAGGTCCTTAGCTAAAAAACAGACCTGAAGTTTACAAGCAAAGATTGCAAATAGTTAAAAACTTAATTCTATAAAGACAATAACTATTAAATTCAGCACATCCTGAGTCCCTTGCAGGACAGAGCCCTAACTCAGACTTCTCTGTTTCATCCCCTCACCTGATAAATTCATTCCCCACTGACATTTTTTTTTAATTATTATTTCTCACTCTTTTTATTATTTCTGAATAAATACTGTTTTCAAGGTTCTGGAAGCTGTGAAAAGACCAACAACTAACTAGCTTTGATACTCCTAACTATAACATCTGCTGCTAACAAATTTGCTGGTGAAAATCTACACTTTTACAGAGAGGCTTTGCTTCCTGTTGGGCTGTGATTTTTCACTCCTTGGTTGTCAACAGAAACATTCCCAACTTTTACAAGGGGATTTCAGCCAAAAAGATGATGGAAACAAGCACAGAGTCTCTCTCTAATGCAGCTTCTTCTCCACTCTGTGCTGCAAGACCCTCCGTGTGCCAGCAGTGCAAGGGGTAAATGCCTGCATGCTCTTCACCTTCTGCTGCCCACCCAAACCTCTTGAACAGTAAATGCTTACAAGAATGAAAGAGATTACTGATTTCTGGATGTTCTCCATAGACTAAGAGACATCCCACAGGCTGGAGCAGAAAAAGGAGGACAGTGGTCATCATTTCAAGGGTGTTCTTGACCCATGAAATTCCCTGAATCCCCTGTAACTTCCTTTTCCTGGAGTGGGTCTGAGGGCATACACTATCCTCTGCCCACATAGAAAAATACCTTTTTATATATTGCCTCCGCCTGCTTACAATTTTCTCTTGAAAACTGCTGTTTTGAGCCAACTCCTCAGCACAAGGAAATCCTGAATACAGTGGTTTCAGTATCCAGCTTTTACTACAGGGACTTTTTGGTGCCATGAGACAGAGGAGCCCTTGCACTGATGTTTCCCTTTGGCACAGAGGCCGTGGCCAGGAGCAGTGGGAAGATGTGTGAACTGGCCCTCCCAGGTCGTCCTAAGCCCTGACTCTCCTGAGTCACCAGAACAGCTTCACTGTGGACATGAGCAGCTGCTGTGGCTTAAGCTGCCTTCAGGGCCCCAAATTCAGAGAAGCGCAAGAATTTCTGAGTGTTTGGTTGCTCAAAATCTGTAGGAGGATGGGCGAGAGCTTTGCAGTGCTCTAGTTTTATGCAGATGATATTTGTGCCCTGTGACACAGCTTGTCTTTGAACACATCATCTAAACCCACTTCACATTCACATACAACAAAATAAACCATGTCAAATCCATCCTCTCCATTAAAAGCTGAAGGCTAAATTACACATAGCAGATAAAGATGTTTTAGGGCATCTGTTCTTTCAATCCCTGAGGCAACCATTATTTTTTGTAATAAGAATCAAATGTAACATATATGCCATTGAAACTAAAATTCATCTGAAAGTCATGGTCAAGTCCACTGGAAAATATTAACAACAACCTTCTGAACTAATCACTGGATATTAAGGTTGTGATATCTGAGCTTTACCTATTTGACATCTAGAAGATCTCAACACACCACTGGGAGACCACACTGTGAAAGGACAAGCAAATCCCACACCAACAGGACAGTTAAAGCTGTCATTATTTATTATTTGTGTTGCAGTAAAATATAGAGTCTCCTGCCAAGACTGACACCTTGTAAAGGGGATGAATTGAGGCCTTTGTGCCCTACCAAACAAGAAAAGGGTCAAAGAGTGCTGCTGTGGTAGACAGAAGCAAAGTCCATGGGGCACAATCAGCAGCCCTGAATATCAGCCCCAACTGCTCCCACAACTTTCTCCTGCAACTTTCTGTTACCTATTTCTGTTACAGGGAAAATAATGTTAACAGCATTTTATTTCATAGTAAGTTACAGGTAAGAGAGGGGAAAATATGACAGAAGATTAATTCAAAGTTTGTTTTTCCAAAAGCTCTCACAACAAGAATATATGCTACCAGGCCATCATTAGACATTTGTGGGAACCTTGGGTTCACCATTATTGGGTTTTTTTTTTTTTTTTTTTTAAGAAAGAACCTCCTCTAAACGTTTTAGAATGTTCTTTCTAACTACTAACCACTGCCAAAATGCAGTGAGTGGTTTCAAATCTAAATGCTTGTCTGTAGTACCATGGCAGTAATCTGAGCAAGTGCATGTGCCTGACACCAAGAATTAATCGTATTTAATGAACAAGCAAACCAAATGACACTGCAGCTCACAAGTACAGGAGTTTTAGTTATATTGACCACAATGCAACAGAATCTCCTAATTTAATTAGCGTGGTGCTAGCAGACTTACCACAGTGCACCGAATTATTTGCAGCAGGTAGTGGAAGAGAACAAGATTAATATTACTGGAAAGGTGCATGCAAATATTTCATTAAACAAATGAAGAACAGCTTTCATTTCCACAAAAAAAGTGACTACAAACAGCATGTCTTGCCTTTGGAGAGTAGTTACAGAGAAAGTAGGACCCTCCTTCTAGGTTAAGCAGCAGAGATTAGCCTAAATATATTGAATTAGCACAGCTGCTGCTACTCAGCCCGCACTCCTCTTTCCTTAAGGTAGGCTCTTCCAGCTCTATAGGCAATCCCTACTGGTGACAAGGTCCCTAAATCAATTGCAGGATGGGAAGTCATGGCACTGCATCATCTGTCTCCGCTGGACTTTTTGCTACCAGTGACATTGACCCCAAGCACTGAATAAGGGCCATAATCTGTATGTCATAAGCAACTTTTTAAAGCAAATTTGAATAGAAGACAGCTCCTCTGCTACTTGAAAGACACATGTGGGTGAAAGATAAACTGTGATCCCAGGAAATCTTACTCCAAAATAGATTTAAATATACAATTAAGCAGACTCTCCAGTTACTTCATCTTCACACTTCAACTGAAGATAAGCCAAGTTCTCCTAAACAGAGTAATGCTGCTCATTTTCCAAATTACAGGACAACAAGCTTGCCTCCTTAATGAGCCAGCCTTTGATCTCCAGGAAAAAGGAGCACTAGGAATAATACCACATGCAAGATTACCCTCTATTTAACTTTATACAAGAACAAGTACAAGGAAAAGCAGTGTACAGTAAACCCTGCTATATACTATTGACTAGAGCTGCTCCGGTCAGGACTTTCAAGGGAGAGGCTGCTGAGAGACAAATGATAAAAATATAAACAGTTCCCGGGGGGGGGGCAAATGTAGCCCTAGGTGAGGCTGAAGTGTGGACCCAACAGAGGGTCTACAGAGCTTGTGAGAGCCCAGAGAGCCTGCAAGCCACCAGACCTACCTGTGATGAAGGAGTAGGCGGCGAGGATGTTGCTGAGCAGTGCCATCTCCGTGCTGACGCCCACGGGCTCCATGCTGCCGTTGAACACTGGCGGTTGTGTCTCATCCACGGGAAGCCGGGACGGGGTGGTCTCCTGAGGGTAGAAGGTGGCCGATCTCCCTTTCTTCTTCTCTGCTTTGGAGCAGAGAGAGGATGAGGAATGAGGCACGTGCCCTAGTGCTGTCCTGCCCTATCAGCATCTGCTCAGCAAAAAGCCACCCGGATTCCCCCTCTTTGGCAACTAAATTTTCTCAATTTGAGCTGAACACCTGCAGTGTTTGTAGCCAGACAGCATCTTTTCTCCCCCCCGTCTCCTGCTCTTTCATGTCACCACTTAGACACACCCACCCACGTTACAGCAAATATATAATCAGGTTTCTTTTATGTAAATCAAAGGAGCTTTTATCAACGGTGAGTTGAGCAAAGCTTGTAATAACTCGGCACACCAGCTCGGGAAGCACAGGCGGGATCGGCAGCCCCGTGCCGGTGTCTCACCACTTCTGCAGCGATCCATGCACACCTGGCAAACAGAGCTGCTTTCTCTCCAGCCTTCACAGGGAAGGGTGGATCTGGGTTTATGGCTTCCTTCTGAAGCCTACTCGCATTGTGTTTCACCCAGACACCATTTCCCCTTCGGAGAGGTGAGCACGAGTTAATGATTTGATTTTATTTGTCCAAGACTGGAGCTAAGAAGGCAGCTAATTCCAGGAGGCTCAAAGAGACCCTTTCAGACCTTATCAGCTCGCTGCTGAGTACTCCCTGCACCTTGATCTGCTGGCAGACACCCCCGCTACCCACAAAAAACTAATTGTTTTAAACACAAACACAAAAAAACGGTGCCCAGGATCCAGATCCATCATCCATGTAATTGTTTCACTGCAGCTATTACACATTTTCCAGCTTCCTTCCCTGGGATCTGGTTCTGGCCAAAAAGCAAGCAAAGCACCGGAAAAATCACAGAATTGCACCTGGCTCCCACTTATCTGCAAGTATTAAATTCAGGAAGCTGTCAGGTCTGTCTCACATGAGAGACAGAGGCACCTTGGGGACGCCTGTGCTCTCTGGCCGCCCGACCTGCCTGCTCTCCCCGCACGCCTGGCACAGCCAGCAGTCACGTCCAGCTTCACGCCGGGCATGCCAGGAAGCAGCTCAGCGCAGGGAAACAGTAACAGGCATTTAGGGGTGTCAAAGAGAACAAGTAAACCTGGATGGAGAGGGCTGAAGGTGCGCGCAGCGGTGCCGGCAGCGGTGATGGATGTCCAGGTGGATGGATGTCCAGGTTAGCCCCAGGCAACGCGGGCGCCGTCCTACGGTTGCCACCAAAGAGCCCGTGGCCTTGGGAAAGCCACACATTACAAGCCACCCAAGTGTTTATAACCGGCCCTCAGGGAAAGCATTCTGGTGTGGATGCCTTGTTGCCGGATCCAAAAGGGAAAAACATGCACAGAATCATAGAATCATAGAATGCTTAAGGTTGGAAGGGACCTCAGAGGTCATCTAGTCCAACCTGAGAGGTTTAGGAGCACGGAGATTGCTGAAAGTCAGTTTTACAAGGAGAGGCACTGGGGCACGGGAGGACAAAGGCACATTCCTCAGGAAATCAATAGCGAGGCTTTGGAAAAGCTTTTGATTCATATGCAGGCGCTAGGGACATGGCATGCCCTCTAATCTGCTCCTTATCTACTGCCCAATAAATCCATGTCAGTACAAGCGCCTTGATTTTTCTCTACCACTATTCCTGGAGAGAAATCCATGCAAGCAGGAGATGCTTGGCATTTCTGAAAAGCGGGACACTGCCATCAATGTAAACCTTTCACCTTTGCTAGAACAGTTGTAAATTTTCTGTGATTTAATTTCCTCTCTTCTGAAATGGCAATGGCAGTGCAATCAGATAAAAACTTCAATCGAGAACAAAAAGGTTGTGATTTATCACACCACTTATTCTCACTTTTAAGGACTGAGCACTTGCACAGGACAGTTTGATAAAAACAAAGTGATTTTTTTAACTTAGGGAACATCTACAATGAACCTAAAAATCCTGGTACAGTCTGAACCATGTGACTAATTATGCTGCTCCCTTCTGTGTGATGGCATTAAGATACAGCCCAAACTCCTTTGCAAAGTTATTTTAGGGCTGCCACTGGCTTGTCCCAGATCCACTTTCCTATCTCTACATATGTATTTTGGAGAAAGGAGATTGATAGATACATTCTGGAAGACAGACATAGGCAGGGACAGCATCAGAAAGGGTCCAGGCTGCAGGTGGTTCCAGGGTTTGCTTAGTTGACCACTGGTAGAAATGAAGGCTTGGGACTTACTGTGCACTGACAGTCCTGCAAATGACAGTCCTAAAGTGCTATAATGAGCCTCTAGCCAGCTCAGAGCTGGCTGTTACACCCACGGGGCACAGTATGGGGCCATCAGGAGGCACTAGCCTGAGTCCTTAGGCTGCAGTGTGACATCTAAATGCACGTGCTAGATCAGCCAGGAAGACTCAGAGGGAGGCCACTTCTGCTGGGATTTGGCCATCCAGTGCAAACCAGGCTGTGCAATAATGGGGTTTTTCAGGAGAGAGAGCAAGGCATAACTTCTCTTATGTGCGATGTAAGAAGATGTCTCTTTTTTTTCTTTTTCTTTCTTTTTTTTTTTTCCTGCCTCTGACTCGTCCAAAGTACAGATGTGATCAAACAAGTTTCTAAATGAATACTCCCCTGCATACACCATAATCCAGCAAAGAGCACCACAAAACCACAGAACTGGTTTTGTAATCTGTAGGATTGTACAAGCACAGACAGGGAAGGCAGAAAATGACAGGAGCTACGCAGGAGGGAAAAAAACAAACAAACATAAAATCACAGGGAGCATGTGTTGCTATGCCATATAGTTCCCTGGCTTGCCATTTATTCCACAATCATACAAAAAGACATTTCTTTTTCCCCTTGCTAGCTTTGAAGACATTATAGTTGCTCCATCAGCTCACGTACTATTGATTTTCCTTATTGGTGGGAGGCTGGAGGTGGTATTTTTTTTACCACCTCCACCCTTTCTGTGTGACTTTTCACCAAAGCTGAGCAAAATGGTTTCAGTTAAAAGTACATTTTTCTATTTATGTAGTACTAGCATAAAAGAAAGTATTATGCAACAGACAGACTCTAGCAGGTAATTAAAAAAATAAAAAGAAGTAAAAGGGCAAGGGAGGTTTCAGAAATGTCCAAATATTTCCTTTTGCTATTTTCAAACATTTTTTTTAGCTTTTAATTTCAAAATGACATCTTTGTTTGAAAACTGGTGCATATTTTAAAAATGAATGGATAAACAATGTGAAAACTAAACAGAAGGTGTCATTTGTAGAAGTGAAATGTTTAGACAAATCTTAACGAAAATGAGTCCAGTAGCTTTATCTTGCTTAAAGGAATCACTAGGATCACAAAATTTATTTCAGGTTGACCCATATTTCCTTTTCCTCACAATTTTTCAGTGAAGCCTTCAAGATGACAATTCTGTTCTCAATAATTCTCAATTATTTGTGGATTGATTATTCAGGCTGTAGGTTAACTTTGCCAAGAGTGTAGAAAGAGTCTTAGTAGCTCTGCTCATCCCTTCCCATTAGTTGAATTTCTGAGAACATAGGACAGAAATTTGAGGATTAATATCATATACTGTCTTCTTGTCCATTGGGAAAGCGGTGCAAAAACACCCAGCCTGCCCAATACATGCTTACCTGTGCTTTTTGTTATCATACACCACCTTCCTCCTTTTCATTATCATATATCACCTCTTCCTCCTACTCACCGATCCCTAGAGAGCCAAGATTCATCTCCATCCATTCTCCAGTCATTCTCTTGACTTTGCATTTTATGGAAATAGCAACACATTTCAAAGCTCAGTTGGAAATTTCTCTGTCCCCTGTGATACTGATCTGCTCTCTCTGCCCCCGTTTTTGTTTGCCACTGAATTAGATGGGCCTGAAAAGTATTTCTGTGATGAGTTTTGACACGCATGGCTGTGACTGCTATCTCACAAAGCTTAGCACAAGTCTCACCATTCGCTTTAGTCAGCTGGTGGTCATGCCTTGAAACCTCTGCTTCTGACTGCAAAATGGATGGGGTTTGGGAACAATGCAAAAACACAATAAGGATGCCAGTAAGGGAAGACAGAGGAGAAGGGTTACCACATCACACTTAGGATTGGGCCAACGCCACAATAATCATAGCTACCTGGGAGAGCACGCCCTAGGTTGGAAGGAGAGACATCAGAGAGGAACACGCCGTCCCCTATAACGTTGGGATCAAATGCCCTCGGCCGCAGTGGGAAATGTGGCTTCTGAAATCCTTGGTAATTGGTTGGTCTTGGCTGCGTTTCATGCAGAAGCTTCTTGGGAACTGAAAGAAAGGAGTGGAGAGAACACGGTTGTTAGAGTGAGTTATTTCAGCTGGTCAGAATGAGAATTATCACATTATACTATGGGCTCCGCTGCTACTTAATTATGTCATTTGCAGACCAAACAGACACTCATTTACCACTATGATGAATGCTCTGCAAATGCCAGCACAGAGAGATGCAGTGAGACAACACTAGAAACTATAAAATGACTAAGACATTGTTTATTTATAATTAAGCTTTCAGATTAGACTACAGGTCAGATTCAGACAGCTTATTTTAGACACCCAGTTGAGGCAGTGAAATGCTGAGCAAGCCAGTCTTTGGCCTCAGACCTCAGTTTCAGAATGCTTCAGCTGGACAACTCTGCTCCAAACATGGTGGAGGTCTGGGGAGGAAGCTCCATTGGAGTCTCTTCTTTGGACCAAAGCATGCCTTAGGAAGACTGTTTCCCCTGGTTCATGTTGCGAGGGCAGCTCCTCGTCTGTACATCTTGGTAATGTAATCACAGTCACTGCAGCTACCTCAATATACACCCATTGAAGGTGAATCCACATATTAAAAAATTAAAAAATCACCAATTTGCCCTCTAGCGACAAAGTACTATGTCATTTACTGAGCTGAACCAGTTCTCCTGAACCAGACCACAGCTTCTGCAGTGGCCAACACCTGAGGCTATTTCAGAGCCAAGTTTTTTTTTTCCATGCAAAGAGAGAAACCACATATACCTGCTATTCTGCTTCGATACTAGAGGAACAGAGCAACGAAAGACGAAATAAAGAAATTAAAATTTCCAGAGAAGCAAGCTGTTTGTTCCTCCAGTGACTGTACACTAATATATAATACTTAAAAGCATATTAAGGATATTAAATATTATATTTATTGTGTTAAAAGTTACAGATGGCTGAAAACTAGGCACGCATTCGCAAGACATCTAAAAGTCCTTACAGGGCATTGCTGGACTGGTCAACTCTTTTTTTTCCTCAGGTCTCAGGGCAACTGCATCTTCCATGTCCTTGTACCTCAGTTTCCCCACCAGTATCTTGCAGAGCAGCCTCTCCCTCATGTCCACCCTTCATAGGGACATGCTGAAGCACAGTTAAAGATGTGGAGCACTTTGAGATCCTTGGCATGAGCCTGAAGGAGGACTTGGAGAGTGTGTAGCCCTGGAACACAGAGGAAATTCCTTCCTGCCCCCCTGCAGCTACTCAGCTGTCAAGCTGGAGCATGAGATTTAATCACACCCGTTAAATCTCCCCGCACAGCTACGGAAAGTGCTGGTAGGGGAAGAGATCCAACCACCTTGTTTATACTGTGTTTGACTTACTGTCTTTGCTAAGACAACACGAACTGCAGCTATATTTACGGACTGACCTTCTGTAGGAGGTTGCCAAGAGAGCAGCAGTGACGTTCTCGTGCTGTTAGTAGAGTCATGCTAGGTCAGGAAACAGGCACAGAAACCCTTCGACTCCTGAATATCAAAGAGCTGGCTTGGCAGTCTCTAGTGGAACCTGGATTGGCAACTATTCCTCAATGGGAAGGCAGTAAAAGAAATACAGCCCCTGCTAGAAAATAAACAAGCAAGAGGGATACCTGCACTGGAGAAATACCACAGAGAGAAGGTAGGTAGCAAATGGATCATCCCATAAACCAGGCAGTGAGTAAATCGCTGTTTTGGATGCTGGACTTGAGGTATCTTAATGGGAGTCAATATTCAGAGGGCAAAAGGCTCAGAATCCACAAAAAATAAAGCCCCCTTTGCTACATCTGAGGTTGGGGACCTAAAAGGCATCCCAAAGACACACATCCATCTACCCTCATGCTCTCTTCATCCAAACTGCCATAAAATGCATACAGCTTCAGAGAGTGACCCAAAAGTATGCAGATATGTAATATCTTAAAAATTCTGAGAGGTGACTGTCCTCATTTTTTGTAACTAAATCCCTTTAAAATCCTGGAAGCAACTTCCTCAGTGCAACACAGGATGCCTACAGCACTTGCCTCTTAGGCTTTTTAGTTTTTAAGGGACTATTTTTCTCTACAGACTTCATAAATATCTTGGGGACATATTTCAGGAAAAAGACTTATCTTGGCAAAAGGGTAACTGGAGTGACTAAATGCAGCAAGTCTGTCCTTTCTCTAGTTTATAAGACGCTGAACTAACACATAGATTGTACAGTTTGATTTAGAAGACACTAAAATGGAAAGGATTTTTCAAGTGCAAAACACCACACAGTTTCCAGTTAGCTTCTGTGTGGCAGCCAACTCCACAAGAAAGATTAAACATTTGGTTACTTTGAAATACCCTCAAATATCCTCCTTAAATTCCCCACAGAGAAGTGCATCTTGCACAAAGCATGGCATGAACTGAAGCAAGGTGTCAAGAAAAGTTATTTATGGCCAAACCCAACAGAAAAAAGTACCTAGGATTTTAGAGTTATCTCAGCATTAAGCACAGAAATCCTGGCAGGGAATGGTTGGCACTTAGCCTGCTCCATTCAATCAAGCAGGGAGGTTAAAGCAACTCAGCCAGCAGAACAAGCGATATATCTGGACAGGAGGGGAAGAAATAGGGCCTTCAATCAAAATGCTAACATATCTGATAGGCAGGAGCCCCGAGCCTTAAAATGCACCTGAGAAATTCAGGAATTTTAGGAAGAGGAGAAGTGAGTTGCTTTGGAAACTTCTGGGCACCTTCAGATTCTTAGGGGACAACAAGAAGCTGTGAAACTTCGACAGTTATCCCTGTGATGAAGTTCTCAGGTGATTGGTCAGCTGAGCTGCACAGATAGAGAAACAACCTTCCAGACTGCAAGCCATGTCTAGGTTACCCTAGGAAGGGTTTAACACAGGTACCACATTGACCTCATATGAGGATGGACTCATGGTGGAGTCATTGTGCCCACGCTGAGACATCTGCCCAATGCAGTCCTAGACTATAAAACTGCAAGCAAGCTCTTGGACTAGTGTGTTCATTCCTCAGACGTTCCTTAAATATTCTTTGGATTATCTCCCAGTGCCTGTTGTGAGAGCAGCCGGGGGGCTGCTCCCACTGCTCCTGCTGGGAAGCTGCTCATCAGTCTGAACCATTGCCCACATTGGCTGTAACTTATATAGGTTCCCAACCCAAGACTTGTTCTACCTGTTTGCAATGAATTAATGGCATCAGTCCTCAAGAGAAACTCACCATCACTGCTGCCAGCTTCCCCGCCAGAGAAATAGGGATGAACGAAAATCAAAGCCCAAGAGTGGGCTCACTGGCAGTGCAGACCCATCATCAGACTGGGGTGCAAGCAACTGGCAGGACAACATGAAGAGGCATATGCTTTTGCTGTTGACAGTATCCTTATTTGCACACAACCGAGACTCCTTCTGCTGGGATTTCCACACAAGCACTCTCTTGTGTGGCCAAAAAACAGAAGGTGGATGAACATAAAAAGTTACTGTTCCTAGAAGCAGCAAAATTCTCAATTATAGAGCTAAGAAATGGAAAGGGCCGCTGACACGTCCCCTTTTTGCTAAACGAGCTCATTCTACGTACGCTTTCTGCTATTTGGACCTGTCTAGTTTTAAACACTCCATCCTGGGAATGCAGCTACTTGCCACAAGAGATTATTTTGCAGTGGAATATCACTCTTTCTCAGGAACTTCACTACACTGCTGAGTGTTTCAGGCTAAGCACATATATTTTTCCTCTCACCAAAACATTTGAATTCTACAGCCCTCAAGTTTTACAGATGGGGAATTGGCTTGTGGACAGAGTTTTGAAAGTGTTTTAAGTATCGAAGTGATTTGTCCAAGCTCACGGGGGAAACTGCGCCAAAGAAAGGAAACAAACTCAGACTCCCTATATTTCAGCCTTGCACACGCCAACCCTCTGCTCTTTTCTGCTAATTCCGTCATTTGTTATTTCCTGGTGCTTGTTCAGTCCTAAACATGTTTAAAGACTTCCACCCCCAGCACCCAATTATTCCCTGACCTCCGTTTTCATTGTATAAACAGATCGGTCCAGAGGCGGAAAGAACAACGAGAGCTCCCCCTCAAAAACACGCAGACGAGGGGGGCTGTCATTCCTCAGCCCTCTGCTATATGTTCACTTGGGCATTCCCAGCTCGCAAGGTTTACTCTGAAAGCTCACTGCAATTAAAACCAGGACCTTCAGCAGAGCCCACTGCGAATGCTCAAAGGAGAGAGCAATTTGAACAAAACGTGACTCTCGCAGCAATGGAAATTACACCAAGCCTTTTATCTGGGCAGGTTGGGACCAGGCTCTGTTGATGCTCAACTTATTTTTTTTTTTTTTACATAAAATGTAACCTCTAAAGTGAGTAAAAAACCAGTATAAACTACTGCTGTTTTTCAGGGGTGGCAGCTCTTAAAGATTTCTGTTCAAGCCTTGAACAGAATTCAGCCAGAAATGGGATCATTTGTGTTTCAGAACTGTTACAAGAAAGCAAGTTTTTAGTACATGTGTAAGACATATGACTTTCTAAGATTAGAGAACTCAAAGTGTTTCATGTGCTGTAAAACCGAAATTCACTACATGATCAGTCAACAATAGCTGTTAAAATAATGGATTTTGGCTGAATCAGACTATAAAACATCACAATATAATCGCGGAGAGAAAAGGAAAAGTCAGGCATGTAATAACCCTGTGTCTAGTGACAACAGTAATGTCACCATTGCTCTTCAGACAGGTATTTGATAGGACAGCATTGTAGCCTACAGCTCTCAAATACCTCCAAGAGAGTTTAGGTGGCCTGGACACCCCTGTAAAAAAGGCTCAGTACACTGAACATCCACATCATGCTATGGCTCGGAAGCCACAATGTACCTCTGAAGATCCTATACCATAGAAGTAAGGATTTAAGTACAGATTACATGCAAAATGTTCCAGGAGGCAGTAGGAGAAATGAAGAGACTTTATTCAGCAAAATGTAAGTCCCAGAGAAGGAATTTGATCAAGACACTGGCATGCACAAACCTTCACTCCCACAAAAACAAGAGCAAAGGCTTAATGAACACAAACATACAAGGCCTTCATTCATTTTTAAAATGTTTTTTTAACACAGCATTGATATAGTCTGTAATTCTGAAACTGAATGCAAAATTTAACAAAAAAAAAAAGCTCCCTCCTCAGCCCACTGCAAGCATGTTTCCTGTGCAAGCGGTTCCAAAGCACTGATAACATGGAAGTGACTCATGCCAATTACAGTAAGTCCACTTTCCTGCAATTCCATGTGGAAATCAAGTGAGGCCGCCTGGGAAAACAGCCCTGACATAAGCAAAGCCACCTACACCCCCAAGACTGCCTCAGGGCCCTCCTCCCTGGCTCCTCCTTTCAGAAGCTGCCCAAAGCAAAAATCTGCCTCTTCTGCTGTGTGGTATACTCAGCTACGTCAAGGTTGTGCAATAAGCATATAAATATAACAGACAACTTCTTGTTTGCCTTCCACAGAAAAGGACAGGTTCATACTTATACAGCCGCAGAGAAGTGACTTCAGAAGCAGAAGTGAAAGCATTTCTGTTCCAGAATCAAAGCCCACACACTAATTTAGCTCGGTCTCAGCATTTCTCTCAATGAACTCCCTTACATGTGATGTGAAGGGTGAATGTAGGGAAGAAGGGACCAAGCTTTTCTCGGTGGTGGCCAGTGACAGGACAGGGGGCAATTGGTACAAGTTGAAACCCAGGAAGTTGCATCTCCACATGAGGAAGAACTTCTTTCTTGTGAGGATGCCAGAGCCCTGGAACAGGCTGCCCAGGGAGGTTTTGGAGTCTCCTTCTCTGGAGGTCTTCCAAATCCACCTGGATGCCGCCCTGTGCCCTGTGCTCTGGGTGTCCCTGCTGGAGCAGGGGGGTTGGACTAGATGATCTCTAGAGGGCCCTTCCACCCTTAACCATTCTGTGATTTTGTGATTCTGTGATGTAAGAAGGTCCAGGAGATGAAGGCACTATGGGTCATCTCCAACCGATACTCTCCAAAGAACAGAGAGACACAGAACACCTCTACCTGCTTTCTCCCATTCCTGGATGTCCAGAAATGCAATAACCCAATAAAAGATCCAGTTCACCTAACTTGGGCACCCAACTCATGCATGCCTTGCTGGTGTCTACTGAAGGAGTCCTCCGTAAGAGAAGTTCCTCGATTCCACATATTGTCAAAGGTGAAAGGTGGATGCCTTTGGAGGCCTCCAGGGGAGATTCTGTCTATTTAAATTTAGGAGCCTAATTAGGGATAGTTAATGAATCATAATGTTACCTGTGGAATTATCCTTCCGAGTGTATCTGAGTTAAAATCTTATAAACTGCTTCACATCTTTTACTTAGATATTTTTCTTCTATCTTGAACTTTTCAAATGAGGATTTGAAGTTACAAACACCTTAATTTCTAGCCAATGATGCACGTGCTTGATCTATCCACAGGCAGTTTTCCTCCTGCTTTCACAGCCATGAAAGTTAGTTGTTCTTCTTTCATCATCTAAAATGTAATAACAGAATATGAAGCATCTGCCAGCAACCCATAAATCTGTTGCTTGATGTGGCTTTTGGTCTCAAAGGGCAGAGTGGAAAAGCATCGTGTGCACCAGTCTGCTCTCTACATGTTCTTTTTGGAGAGAAAAATGGATCAAAAGGAAGAAAGCCTCGTCAAAGATATCTGCAGATATGAAGAGTTACTTTCATCTGGTAGATTTTCACTTGCTCCCCAAGTCAGTAGAGTTCTGTGTTTTCATAATATAAAGCACCTTCAGGAGAATGATACTCTAGCCCAGACTTGTTCCAAATTCCATCATACTTAGCTACATCTCCCATAGGACCTTCCACCAGCCATAGCTGGAGGACCACTCTGGCATTCTGCATACATCTAATTTCCACCAGGGGCAGAGGAGACTAGTACAACAATTTTCTACTCCTGAGGAGCCGTAGGATATTTTAGGGACCTGAGATGGGCTCCGGATCAAACCAGTAATGTCACCTCCAGATGCTTCTGCTAGTGTAGGTAACTGTGGGAATAGATGCCTGCCTTGGCACTCACATACAAAACTCTGCTAAGTTAGACAGCTTTCCTCTTATTTATTTTTTTTTCTTTTGCTTAGAATCTGACCATCCCTTTATGTAGCTTCAATTCCAGAAATGGCAGAAGGCAGGAGAGAAAACACTTCAAGTAAGACTTTCCTATTTAAAATGGCTTTCATGGGACTGAAGTGTTGTCCTTGACTCATTTAGGCTCTAGAGATTGTCAGAAAGTCTTTTGTGAGGCTTATCTGTTTCTCAGGAAAATATGTAAAGCAATCTGAGACTCCCAGAAGGATGCTGACTGGGGAACAGTGAGCACTGTGTATTTAAGTGTGGCTGATGTGGAGCACTTTGCACTGCTCATGCACAGAACCAGCAGCAGGGAAGGAAAGTCTCTGTGCTCAGGATGGCAACGGGCACCCAGTTCCAGTGACTGGAGCTCCATGAGCTACCAAATCCCAGTAATCAGCTGAGTAAAACTTAAGGCAAAAGATGCTCCCTTAAATCTCCGGCAAAGGGATACAAATAGTCCTAGTGAAGGGGAGTTTTGAGCTCTTTTATTACACATCTGAAGGCAGTGGCTGGTTGAATATTACATACCAGAAGAAACCTAAGTGATAGCCAGTATAAAGATATCCAAGATAAAGTAAGGAGAAAGGGATGGAGGTAAGGACCAGAGACCTCAAAGCTTTCTGGAGCAGATGTGAAGTCACACTGACCTCCAGCCAAGAAAGGGATGGCAGGGAAACAGGAGTTCAGGCAAGAAGGGCTGGGACCGGGGATTGTAAGAACATCCACAAATACATTGCATTGCCCCAATATTTATTAAAAGTCTAATACCTCAGCATCTGAGCCACTGAGACTATTGACCTCAACAGGGTCTCCTGTGCCCATGTCTGATTCAACGTCATCCATGCTATAAACCACAAACCTGATGACCAGTAAGGTTATCAGGAAAGGAATCTAAAAACAACCAACCAAAAAAAAGCACCACAGCATAATTTTAGCATAACTCTGGACATTCCCACATGGTTTGTCTCAGTGTCTGCTGACAGGCATAGCCAGGAGATGGTTCCCATCTGCTCCTCCTGACTAATTAATAACATTTATAAATTACAACAGTAATATTATGCTCTGTAAAATAATATTTTCTTTTAATCTAAGTGCTACTTACCCAATAGTACTTTCTAGCTCCTTATCAGCTCATCGGCTTTTCCTCCCAGTAATTAAACAGCAGAGAACTGTACAAGGAGTTAGGATATTTTCTGGAAAGGTAGAGGTGCCTTGGCAATGATGTCTGAAGAAAGTGGTCAGAAAGCAGCTGGCAACCTCTGCCACTAATGACAGTGACTTTGGCTGGTCACGCAGCTGATCCTGCGCAAGAATTCCCAACATCCCATGAGATGTCAGAGTTGGAAACTCTGCACACAGAAGGCTTATGAACAGCATTGAGATAAAGACTAAAAAATAAACCAATACACGTAAAGTGGCTGTAGTGCTAAACTCACTTCAGTTAGATACAAATGCATGCAGATTAACATCTACTGAGCAAAAGTACAATGTAGTTTGAGACAGAGAACTGGATACCAGCATCACTGGCTTCTACTGTATCGAATTTGGAATATACAGGAAGACATTAACAGTCTTGATATCCAAGGGTCCACAGATCCAAGAACAAAGTAGCAAAACTGTTTTTCAGTGTAAATCCCTCTATTCATACGGCCATAACCTTTGAGACAACCTCCTTTGGAGCAGAGACTTCCTGTGCACAGTGGAAAGTTTGAGGAAAACCCCTATAGTTCTTGGCTTAAATCTCTTGTGCTTTTTTGTTTTTGTTTTGGGTTTTTTTTTTTTTAAGAAGTATATTTAAATGGCAGAACCTCTGTAATACAGAGCATCATCCTTAAATTACCTGGCTTGTAGTCAGTGAAAAGTTCTTTACATGGTTTATGTACTTCTTGGAAAAACACGTAGCATGCAACATCTTGCTTCCATGCATATCCCGAGGGAGCAGTAAGGACCATGAGCTCAAGTGTTACTACAATTGCTAATGCAACTAAGTGCCAATTTTTTTTGAACATCAAATTAAAGTCACTTTCTTGTCACCACATAAAAGCGAACACAGGCCACAGAAAACAATGCCAGGGTTTTGATTTAGCACAGCAAGGATGTTAGTGAGCACCTACCTCAGTTGCCCTTACGCAACTTGCACTGCAGTTACTTCCATGCCAAGTGCAGTCTGTGATCACAGGGAAAAAAACGAACTGTGGGAATATACACTGCTGGGTGTTGGTGGCAGCTTTCCAGTACTTAATAATGACTTTTTAAGAGAACGTGAGATTGTGCAAGCTGAAGGTTTGTGTCTATTAGACTTCATGAAATGTTCAGCAAGGAGGATATTTGGTCTTGCTCTTCCCCACTCTGTGCACAAGTAACTGAGATGCATTTATATTAAAGCCTCCCTTCTCTTAAATTTATAAGGCGTTTTACTGGGATAGGAGCTGGCTAATTCTTTCCTCCATCAATTATATGAGAAGAGTGACTACTCTCTTAATCTATCTCCAGTTGAATGCCTGAGTTAGTGTGAGTAAGGCTTTGCAAGACTGAGCTCCAAGTATACAAGTTATATATTTGTGTTGGACTTTTTGCTTGGCAAAATTTACCTCATTTTTCCAATGTTAATGGAACTAAACAATCATGAATCAAATCCCACCCCCAAATTGTTGAAGAAATTTCTCTGACTACTTGGGACACTCCTGAGCCCACTTTAAGAGACTAGCAGGTCTGTGACAGGTCCCAGTAATAAGTAATACTTGATTCACCAGAAGAACTTCACCACATCATTCCCATAGCCAAGGCCAGGGGTGGTCTATATGGGTGGATCTGCAAGCCTCCATTTTTAGCAGCCTTTGCCAAGTGTGGTCCAGTTTTTGCCTCTTCAAGTAGCAGTGCCTGTCAGCTGTCATTTTTCCTACTCCACTTTTCAAAATGATCAAATTAAGATGGTTGGAAAGAAAAAATGGAGACACATTCTAATCTGCCATGCTTTCAGAAGTCTTTTTCATTACATATTCCCTAAGAAATACAGATTGGTAAATCAAAGCTAAGGAACTATTGAGCGTCAAGTGCACACTCACTTCATCCTGTAGCACCTCTCCTTTTAGCTTCCTTTTTGTGACTTAATTTATTTTTAAGATTTCAACACATACCTTTGCTGCTAGTAACTTGAACCCAATGCAAAACCTTTATCTGGCATGCATTCAGCTGACGTTGCCACTTCTTTCAAGTGGAATATAATGCTCTGTATCACATATAGTATTTGTTCCCTCTGCTGGATATCTTGAGCCCACTGGCCATGAAACCTTATCATCAGATGAAAGGATTAAGCCAACACAAAGAGGCTGTGAACATCTTTCAAACAAACACACCTTTAACAAACACATTTCTAAAAGGTGCTAGAGACAAGGATGGCTTACAAGATCCTGCACCCAATAGGGAAACTCATAACTACAGTCTACCAAAGAATTTCTGCCCCATGCTGGAATCATCTCTGTTTGTACCGATAGAGAAGCTGCCTGGTCTGTAAAAGGACATGCTGCAGCATTTGCTTGTCTCACAAATAAAAATTGCAGGTCCTTCAGAGGAAAATTAATCCTTACCAAGGCAGTGGCATAGGATAAAATCTACCTCATAACCTGTTTGGGATACAGTGACAAAATGTTATGAATTACAGTACCAATAACCATCCGTGTTACTTCAACTCTAACATAACCCACCCTAATTACCTTAACTGTAATAATTGCTTAGGATCATAACAGTTAGAGGAGAAAAATACTTGTTAACTTGTTGACTGCCAGATGCAGACTGCTGATAGGAGATATATCAGATATTAAAGTATTAAAAGTGACCTCAGACTGGCAGGAGAGGGCTGTGATTCATGCCCATGACTCCTAGGCACAGTAGGAGTACAAACAAATAACTGAGCAAAGATCAAAGCATTAGCTGTTTCAGTGAAGTAAGGCGGGAGTTTCATCACTGGTTTAGGCTCAGGTAAAGCTCCCTCAGCTTTCTCAGAGCTCAGCAACCTTAAGCAAGTCTAGTGCAGAAATCTGTCACGTTGCCCTGTTGCTTATACCTGCATCATCCACGTAAAATTACTATTATGGTGGAGAGTAAGAATTGGTCCTGTATTCTGCTTAGTTACTGGTTTTCATCTTTGAGTTGCTTCAGAGATTTCTCTGTGAAAAGCAAAGAACCTATCTGGAATAATCTGTGTTAAAGAGTCTTGCCTGAAAGCTATTTTCTTCACCCTTGAGCACATAATTCACTTCCAATTACATCCTCAGTAGTGGAAAGTCTAAAATACATACAGTTCAAAGTAAGGTACATTGTGAAAGAGGCACACTAATTAAAAATGCAGTATGCAGAAGCAAAGTGTCTTTGTGCTTGTACAACAAGCAGTGCAAAGAGCTGCCTGTGCAATTTCCCAAGAGCCATACCCGTTTGGAGGCACAGATTTTTAGCCAAGTTTCACAGAGCTGGAAATCAAAAACCATCATGGGTGTCCATGTAATTGTCCAATAAAAGAAACGAAATGGCTATGAAGCTATTTAAACTCAGTTATCAAACTAAACATATCAGAGAGAACTTTAAAATATCATCTGCAAACAGCTTTCCAGCCTCTTTCAAGGGGAATTTCAGAGCATCGGTCCTCCCACGGTCTGTATTATCCTGTATTCTCACCATGACAGGATTGAAAGGACAAGGATGGGGTGGATAATCAGACTGTCCACTGTGACCCTGACTGCTTATTTTCCTGTGGGCAAAGCAGAGAAATTGATCTGTGCTGCTTAGTGTATACTGTGACAATGGCTATTCTCATTTTTTTTTTTTTATTTCTGCTGATCATCTTCAGAAGGCAGAAAGAATTCTTTTTTTCCCCATGCAGGCCTAATGTCATCTGAGGATTTGTTTTGTGTCGATTACCTTTTTATGAAATGTCAGAGACTAAAAATAAAACAACCGCAACTATCTGCAGGCAATGAAAACCTGGCCATGGAGGATAAAGGATTCTGTGATCTGGGAAAGAACCCATATACAGGAGAGATGATTTTAGCCTCTTTGGAAGACCTTGACCTTCACCCAAAGAGAGCCCGCGTGTGGTCTTTGGGTGTTCTGCTTAGACCAGGGAAGAGTTTACAGTAGATAAAGATCAACTGATGTTTGGAATCATCACAAAGATGCGACGAGCATTAGACTGCACTTTGCATGTCCCTAAAGACATAAACTACAGTTGCAAGTTAAACTAAACACACTATTCACCTGGTAAAGTCCAACAATTTCCATGCTACTAAGCTCTCTTTGATTCTATCTAAAATGCCTACTAGAAATAGATTTTGGCCTGGACTAACTCCTGTGCCATGTCAGGAACTGCGGTACATCAAATATCATCCCAGCAATTTAGGAGTATGGTCCATACAGTCACAGTGTCAGTGACTCCTGGGCTTTGGCACTATTTTCTTTTCAGCAGTACAGAAGTACCCTGCAAGTCCACAAGTCCACAGGTCACATGCAGAAGGCTCAAGAGCTCCTGAGAGGTCAGAGCTGTCTCTGCGGTCTCGAAGGATCTCGTACAGGAAATTACAGATCCACAACAGCAGAGCAGACAGGGCACTGATGGCCTGGAGATGTGTCCAAGAAAAGAGCCATGCCCATAACGCAAAGACAGATCTACAAAGAGGTACCTGCCTCAGATGGACCATCTGTGATGCACCATCTGCCCTCGTGGAACAGTACACATCCCATGAGCTTCTCAGGGGGTGACACAGAGAGAGGCATTCAGTTCCCTCCATAAAAGAGAATAAACTCAGCCAGTCCAAGCTAAACACTCTTATCAGACTGATTTATTAGCACAGTGTAGAGCGGCTACTGCCCAGGAACAGGAAGGAAATGTATTACCATATCTTTCTCTAATGCTCCTCCTTTCCCTTTAAACATAAAGAACAAAAACAGTTGTGTTAGAGAGTCCAGCAGGCCCAAGTAATTGTAAGAGGGTATCACACTGGGCACTTCATCCATCAAAGAAACCAGCAAGGTTTAAGGGTAAGATGGTGGAATAAAATAGTCTCCTGGGCCAAATTCAAGCCATAAATGTTGATCCTTTCTATGTCAAAGGGAAGTCTTTGACTTCTAATCTTTCTATATTTCAGTTAAATGATGCAAATGACAGAGGTCTTAAGTAGATGATAAGTGTGCAGCTAACCTCCCCCATGTTCTAGGGCTCCCAAAATTTCTCTCTTAAATCCTATTACAATCACTGTCTAAAATTACAGTGGAATTTATTCTCAAGCCATTCTTGTAGCAATCATTTGATTTAATGAGCTATCCAAAGTTTCCCATTGCTGTTCTTCTCCAGACACAGCTGGGCTTACAAAAGCTGCACAAGTGTCAGATACCTTACTGTGTGGAAGATCTCATCCCCCCTTCACATTGGTCTAAGCAAGGCTGACCTGTACATAACTAAAGAGGATTGTATTTTTATCAAAATAGAATAGTACACTTTGATAGTAAAACTCCATGATTGTAATTTTGTCATAATAGAATAGTACGGTTTGATACTAAAACTCCTTTCCCCTCTCAATTAGACCAGTTAAAAAGAAAAAAAGTCAGTTTCTGATGGACCAATACCTCCATCTGTTTAAAGAAAAAAAAATCATTCTTTACAGAAATATTTCTGTCTTCTGCTGGTATTTATCTTTTTTGTTTTGGTTTGGTTTTCATTTTGTTTTTTTCTAGCAAGGAAGGCAGAGATTGTACATAGCAAGAAAACCCTCATAAAGAAACAGTCCTAGAGAATCCAACCTTAATGCTTAGGATACGGAGCCACAGACAACCCTAAAAAGCTGATCACCCAGAGAATGGGTGAATTCCACTTCCCAGGGATCTCCAAGCTCCAGGGAGAAGTCTTACATCCAGCCTAAATATAGATATTTCCCTGGCATGTTTACCATGACTGTCTTTACAGGTCCAGCTCCAAGTTCAGAGAGCACAGACTTCTCAGAGCACTAATTATTAGTAAGAATGTTGTAACAGTATAAATGTAGCTGTAATTTACCAGTGTAAAGCTCAAGGGGAGATTTTCAAGCTTCTGTTAGTGTTGGTGCATGCGCAGAGATGGGCACAAGCTGTCACAAGAGGACTGTAAGGACAGGGATTAAAAAAGCTGGCTGTACAACTAGTCTTGAACCCAGTTTTCTACCCTCTTTGTTCAGTGCACTTTTCTACCCTCTTTGCTCAGTGCTCTAGCTTTAACACTAATCACAGCAAAGAACTGCAATGCAAAATGTGGCCAATAAAGACAGGGCAAACAAAACAATGATTTGCCTAAGAATTATTTTCTTTTTACAGACACAGAGAAAATTCAAAACACTCATGCCCTTCTGCACACATACAGCACAAGGAACCGATGTGGAATTTGTGCACAGAAACTGAGGTTTCTGATTGCTGGGCCAGCATGACCCTGACTGCACACTGGTCTCCTGGGAGGAGAGACCGGATGCAGAAATTGCTCTTATCTGTGGATGGACACAACCATTCAACTGGCCACACAGCAGGCATCATTAGATAGTCTGGCATTCAAGCACTGCAGAGACATAAAATATGCAGAAGAAGCAAAAGATGATGTTTGAGTGATGAGTTGAAATAGATTTTCTAGCCTTGTTCCAATTCTCAGTAGGAAAAGTCATAATTACGAATGACACTAATGGGAAGCCTTGTTGGCTGTCACAGTTCACATGCCAAAGACGTGATGAATGATATTTCTACCCTGGAACTGCCTGACTCCCGTAGCCAGTGATGGGTCCAAAACAGGCTAATGAGAGGCAGGTGGAGTGTGCAGGAAGCTCACATGGCCTGGTCTGCACTTTTTCAGCAGATAACCACAGCACATCCACCCCAGGAACGGCTGTGAGCTCCACCACCTGTGGGATCTGAGCTCAGATCCCACTGCTAAAGGAAAATGCAGAAGAGCCACATCTGCCAAATGGAGAAGGCAATGAACTGTTGGGAGGAAAATCCTTTGCATTTGCCTGCAGTGGAGCTGAAGACTATTGCAAAGAATATAACCCACTGACCTTAAAAAACACAAGGTAAATTTGATTTTCATATTAGATTCAAATATTCCAAGGCCATACAAACAGATCGTCTAATCTGATTGAGTAAAAGTAATCCTCTGTCAGGGAGAAAACATTTCCTTTTTAAGTCTTCAAACATCCTGAGCCCATCGTTGACAATAACCATCTGTTTCTCTTTAGAAACGAACCCAATGAAAACGTTTCCCAAGCAGCAGCACACTAAGTACATGGATATGTCTCTAGTCCAGTCACTGGGTTTTAAGGGTGCACTGGACTCACGTCCCAAGTGTTGCCAGTTCCCTCAGCTAACAAAACACAGGAACTTAAGGAAACATTTCTTGACTGTGAGGGTGACAGAGCCCTGGAACAGGCTGCCCAGAGAGGTTGTGGA
>JAVCKT010028418.1:21133-46933 GCA_032273925.1 Rhynchotus rufescens
TACCCTTCTGGATGCACAGAGAAACTGAGGCAGGGAAAGGTGAATGGATTTGATTTGCTTATATAACCTTATGCAGTATAAGGAGTGGAAGTTGTTCCAGTTATTCACTGGTTTTATTGTTTTTAATTCTGTTGCATGACTTGAAAGAGTTCAGATTTCTTTAAATTTCTAAACTTTAAATCTGAACATTTAAATGCAGTCTCAAACTATTCTTCTATTTAACAACAGCTTGTCTGCTTTTTTTTTTTTTGGTGTGATTTTGCATTATGGTCTTTTTTATAGGCTAAGTACTGTCGAGGCAGTCATTACATTAAATAAAGCAATAGCATTTCTTGATGTGCACTTTACCTCTATCACAGGGGAGAAGGATTTGATTAAGAGGTTTAAGCAGTTTTGCTTAATAACTGTCTTTAGGTCATTTGTGCTGTAATGGCATGTGTTAAAACAAAATCATAAATCTAACTTTGCCTACTTATTTATTTTAGAAGCCTTTAAAAATTTAGTTTTATTCTCTAACAGCTGTTGTTAAATATAGAAAATACACAAGACATAACTACCTAATATTCAAAACAGAATAGTGGAACCCACAAATCTTACTTTATATATTCTTCATATTTTCAGTTTTCAAAATTTATTTTATCCGAAGTTAACAGTAGACAAGAATACAATTAGTAACTTCCAATCTTAGATCCCCTTGGTCTTCATCAGACAGAGTGCCTGTTGAGGTCAAAGAAAGTTTTGACTGAATAAGGAATACAGCAACTGGCTCTAGTTTTAGGACATATAGGGCCAGATTGTGGGTCACAGCCAGCTTAGAAATGTACAGCTCCAGTGACTCCAGATCTCGTGCATAATAGGCAGATTCTTCACACTGTTATGATGGTACTTTATTAACATGTCAAACAGAAGAAAAGACTGTCAATTTTATGGCTCTTTAGAACCTTATTAGCATGCCTTAGTGTTTTGTATTTTTGAGCTGAAAATATGCAAATATGTCTTTAAAAACATTTCCCTGTTTTCGTGAGAGAATGAAGAAAATAAAAGTAATCAAAAATTGGAATTAAATAGTTGTGTAGTTTGGCCAATTAATAAATCTGCAGTTGCAGAATAGAAGGTCTGTGGGCTGGAGCTGGCTCTTAACTTAATGTTAACTTACATTTAATTAGCCAGACCAGATGGAAGCTGGCTAAGCTTCACATGGAGACTTATGGGAAAAAGGCATAATCTTCCATTTTGTCAAAAGAACTAATACCACAGATTAAAGGTCGGTGTTCTTTTCAGAATTTCAAGATTGGAGGCATAGTGGCAGACAGCAAGGGCACTAACAAATCAGCTTAACCCCTAAATGACTAGTATGCCAGCTCTGCTTCAATCGTTTCCACAGATCACACTATTGGTTTGCAGTTTCAACAAAAAAAAACCAACCAACCAACCAAACAAAAAACCCAAAGAGATAAGGATGTCTATAAATTTTGTTTTATCAGACTTCTGTGTCAGCAGTTAGCATGGACAGAGTCAGGAAGCTTTGAAGAAAGTGTTCCTGTACAAACTAAGTAAAAATTCATACTGCTCAGATATTAAGCACTTGGGGTCGATCTGACAAACAACTTAATACTGTGCTAACAAGAGGCATGCAAGCAGGCAAGTCAAGAAACCATTCATGTGCATACGTGGATAAGGCCAGAGTGCACAGGGTTGAACCATAGTCACATACTTTGTTAATACTTGAAAATGTAATAGAGTGAAGTGGAAGTGGATCTGTCAGTTTCCATCTTTGCATATCTTATTTACAGTGGAAATACTTGTGCAGAGTCTGGCCTGGCAATCTCTTGGCCCTTTGGAGTTGTTAGGAAACGTGCAATTGATTTAAATGGATGTTCTGGATCTTTGGGTCAGAAAGAGGTATGACTACAGTTAGGGCTTTTGAACTGTAGCTGGAGAGGAAAATGTAGCTTCTGGTGCCTATTCTATTGAATATCCCATAGAATTATCTTACGCAAAGTGAAATGGGTTCAGCAGAAAGAATGAATACAACTATACTTTAAGCTACTATATAGGCTGGTGATTGTAGTGTTCACCTGAAGATATGAGTTTTTACTTCAAACTGAAGAAGCGGATGCTGTTGGTGACCTCACTATTGACTGAGATGTTGGGTAAAGGGAGGATATTCATTTGCCTTGAATGGCCTTAAACATCTTTTGAAAACATCTAAATTGAAGGAGGATGTAATTCATCTTCTGTGAGTCAGGATTATGCTTGAGTCTGGGTTTGAGCAGTTGTGTTCACATCCAGAAGTAGAGAGTTAGTTATTTGGTAGATGTTACCAGCAGAGCTGCATGCACCTATAAAGGGGTAGGTATGTTTTGAAACTTAAATACAAACCAGACTTAGGTGCCCGAAGATATGCTCAGTTTCTCGCAGTTTCCTATGAATCTAACAGTGTGTTTTCTTTTGAAAAACTGTGGAGCTTTCTTAAATTTTATAAAACATTTTTGTTCCTAGAGTATCTTGTCTAAGACTTATCAGATCTAAACTTTCTATCAGTGGCCTGAAGTTTGTTACCATTTGGTGACTGTACCAAGCAGATAAAATTATCTGGGTGAGATGAGTTCTTACGAAGAGCTAGAGTATCTTGCAAATCTCTGTTAATAATCTGTACTTACACTCCCAGGAGACCAAAATAGGGGACTGAATCAATCTGAAAAGCTCTGTAGCCTCCTTAAGATTCCCACACAATATGCTGTGGTAATAAAATCTCAGCTGCTGTTCTCTGTGCCTTTCATAGAGCATGGATAAGCACAGGACTCCCACCCTGCACTCTGCAAGGTGGAAGGGGGGAAAAAAGGGGGGAAACAGCTGCAATTAGAACACATGCATAGAACACACATTGGTATCCTACTAAATACTCTGCAAAATGTATTGGGGAAAATAAATCACTGAATATGTATATAACTACAGATGCATTACTCACTTTTCTTATTGTTAAGGAGTTACATCTTGAGGATGGAAGAAGAATTTTACTAGTCACCATTTACTAGACCACATTTATCTACAGTTACCAAATGGTGGCACTGGAGATACCACAGTTATTTTCCATTCTGAGTTACTGGCATATTTCAGATACCACTTGATGACTAAATATTTGCGCAGAATGGTAAATTTAAAAGCAGTCCTAGTTGTAAATGACAGAAGTAGCATTTGTTTATCTTATGGCTGATTTCAGTTGTTATAAGCCAAAAGAACTATAGGAATAGGCAATATACTTTTTTGAGATGTATAGGTAGTAGGTAAATATTTTTGTAAATATTTACCATGTAAGTTCATCTTGAAAATTTCCAGTCAAATAAAACTGGCATTCGGCATCGAAATCTACCATCTCTTGTCTGCCAAGTGCACACTACCTCACTTGGTAAGCAGTGTGCAGCCCAATAGGATTTGACCCAGCAATTATATTTGAAAAGTACATTTAGGCACAAAATAACTCATTAGCCTGTGATAAGAGTATGTTGGGTATTTTCAGATGGACATCATATTCAGTTGTGTAAGAGCATAAGTATCTACAGATTCTGTTCTCATTAAAATTCTGTTACAAAAGACATTGTTGAAATCAAGAGTTTGAGAACTGCCCTTTTGATGGAAGTACTATGCAGTATGAAACTTGCCAAAAACTAATGGATCGTTTACAGGAAATTGGAAGTTAAAGTGGATGAGTCAGTCTACTTCAAGGCTGAACAGTTTCCACTGAACTTAAATAATGAATGCCAAGACTTAGAGACAGCACAGTCAGCTGCAGCATTTTCTTGTCTTCTGCCTCATCCAGGCACAGTAGAGGATTCTGTGTTTAGGAGAGTCTTCCTTGTCTTTTCGTTCACCAAGCTTTAAAAGTGTTGACATACATGGCTGTTAAAAATCACAGTAACCGTTGGAGAAGCAGCAGCAACAAGCATTTTTATCTGCTGCTTCAAAGCAGTTACCACAGAGTATGGAACAGAATGTGCAGTTTCTGCTTTCAGGGATTACATCTGCAGAAAGCTACCGCCCATTTTTGTGATATCAGTCTCTAGAAAAGGAGAGGAATAAATAAGTCATCTATGTTAGCGTCACACTCTTAAAGGGCTCAGGCCGTTTATTTCTTGACATATAAAGAATTTAGATGTCCATATTGAAATACATAAAACATTATATAACAGAGGAAAGGAACAGTAATAATGCCTAATAATTCAGATTTGTAACAAAATCTGTGCCTGATTGTGTTTGTGTAGCACCACCTTTTACCAAGATTCTAAATGAATCTATCTCTTTGTAGGAAATAAGAGAAAAAAAAAAAAAGAGATGTTTCTGTATACATACACAATTTTTTCCTTAATGTGAAATATTTTTTGATGGCTTTGCAATGTTAAGTGTGGCCTTGTGGATAGACCTCAATTCTTTGCTCTTGCATTGAAAGTTCTCTGATTTATATCGGTATTTAAAACTTCTGAGGATTTTTGCATTGGAGAATCCCTACACGTGCAAAAGCCATGGGACTGGGCTGATGTGAGAAGGGTGATAGAAATAGGTGGAGTCTCCATCCATCTACTGTTACACTGCCTGTGTCCTTAGTGTTTCTGAAGTGCAAGTGCAAAGCTCCTTTGTGCCTCCTCAGCTTTTTCACCCTGCACAGTAGCCCTTCAACTCCTAAATTCAGGCTTAAGAGTATGAATTTAGGAAAATCTGGGCATGCTATTAATGTTATTCAAAAGACTTAGCCACTCGTTCAATTAAAGAACAGTCCTGGCTCGGGAGGGAGGAATTTTTTTTTTTTTTTTTGAAAGCACATGACTGAGGTTTGTAAAGCCACCAAGAAAATTTTGAAGAGAATTTTGCTGCACTGACTTGCTAGAAGTTCCATTGCTGAGTCTACTATTTGGCTCTGAAATCCCGTCTAGGGCAAACTCCTGAGTAACTTTGTCAGAGTCAGCTGCATTAATGACCAGTGCTGTGTATCTG
The DNA here is from genome assembly GCA_032273925.1 of Rhynchotus rufescens. Classification (NCBI taxonomy): domain Eukaryota; kingdom Metazoa; phylum Chordata; class Aves; order Tinamiformes; family Tinamidae; genus Rhynchotus; species Rhynchotus rufescens. The sequence continues at coordinate 26,123 of JAVCKT010028418.1, forward strand.
GAGAGAAGCATGAGAACCGGGCAAGCCTGTTCTTCTGTGTGGGAATGCTCTGCTGGCCTCTGACAATTTGTTTCTTAAGAACTTTTGCATTCATATTTATTAAACTTGCCCGTAAATATTTTCTTTCCATTTTGCTGTTGACAGTTGTTGACAGTGAACTTTTTAGCATCTTTAATGTGCTGCATAAGGAGTTTCTCAGTTCTTTCTGAAGCTCCATCTCTTAATCTTGGATGTGTTTTTTGGAAAAAACAAACAAACAAAAACCTCACACCTTTTCTGGATGCACATTTCCTGTTGTCCTTCTGTACCCTGGTCATGTGGTATTGAGAATATACTCTGTCTTGTATTTTGTGCTAATGCTGTAGTCTGTGAGTCCTGTAAATTAGCTGGAAAATGGAGACTCAAGTGTCTGTAACTTGCTTGGTGTGCCCCCTCCCTTGTGGCAACCCCAGTGTGCGAGGCTGTGCAATGAAAGAGATCAAGGAACTGACATAGGGTAGAACTAACCTTTTTGTGTTGATTCCTTCATTATGAAATACTTTACTTGTCTGGTTTACCATAAGGTCATGTGGATGGTTGTGCCATGACAAAGATTTTGCGGGAATGAGAATGAGCAGCAAGTTTGGAAAGAGGTATGATTACCCCTTTCAAAAGCAGCACCAATTTATGTCAGATGAAACTGCTGGTCAGATTATGGCGTAGGTCCCTCCATTAAATTTGGATACTTAACTGTTGTGTGGCTCAATTTCCATGCATGTGAAATAGGCTGGTAATGAGGATTCAATTTGAAAGACCACTTGAGCTTTCTACATGAGGAGTGCTACGGGTTATTAAGTGTGAACGTGGTGAATGGCTTGTGGGGCAGGTGTGGTTTAAATAAATGGTTTGAAATCGAATGATTTAGTTCTAGACTTAATTGAAAGTTGTAGTCCCAACAATTGGTGCCACTGTCTGCTAGGGTTTAAAACTGAAGCATTGAAGTCTATCATTTAATGCTTTACAGAACAGTGTTCAAGAATATGCACTTATCACTCAACATGTGTTTGTACTGTTCCCATGGAATGCTCTTAATTAACATCCATTAGTTGCTTACAGTGCATTTGATGCTTATTTTTGAGTTCTGCTAGGTCAAGCTAGCAGAAAAATAAATTTAAAATAAGAATTATTTTTCTCTGAGTTAAAACATAATTGTTAGACATTTTTGTAATGATGTTATCATTGATATAGGAGAGTTTTCAGCAAGAGCATTCTTGTTGATAGAATTATTTTTCTTTCCCAAATACTAATGCTATAGGTTTAGTATTAAGAGAAAGGGTAGAGGAGGTACCACAAAAAATAAGATGCTTTTGCAGAAGGAGAGCCATTAGAGCATATCTAATCTACACACTTTACACAATTTATACTTCAAAAGCAGGCCTTTTTTGGAGAAGTTGCACTTGATTAATTTTTGAGGAATAGGAGATTGTTTTTCTGTATTGAACTAAAATGATTATTTTTTGTATGTGATAATATTTGTCATCTAAGTTTTACATATTTTTAGCTACATAAAGAGATATGAAATTGATACTAGGTAGAATTAATTGTTTCAGTGTGAGCAACTAGAGTTTTAAATGTAAATCCTAACTTTCTTTGGCCTAATTAATCATAAAACTGCCTGACCTATCTTGCTTACTGTAACACTGCTTTCATTCTAGTTCATGAGTCATGAGCACACAATAAAGGGGATTTTGTTAAAATCGGAGAAAAACTCCACAATGACTGCTTGCATCTTAACGAGATTTTGAAAGCTAAGAATTTAACATGTATATGTCTGTACATTTTGCAGTGAGTTTATTATATAATAGCTTCACTGAAAATTAGATCCACATTAGATGTTAGGAGAAGGTTGTGGACACATGATTCTAGGAGTGGCTGCAAGGGAAGGTTCCCTTATTTGTGCAGTTTTACCTAAAAAAACACACAAAGCAATGTTTCTCTTGAAAGCAGTGATAAAGAATTTAAAGGTAGGAACCAATGAATATCAACATTAACTTTTGTGTTGTTTACCCTGCAAAAAATACTCCAGCTATGCCCCAGCTCTGTTTCTTTCCTCTGCCTTCCAAAAATATTTTTAGAAACTAACTGAAAAAGTCTTTAAAATATTTCAACAAACCCATCTTTTTTAAAATGTCATGAAAACTTTTTCAGAGAAATAAACTCTTCAGTTTGTGCAATACCCTGAGCTGTTACAGCACAGCAGGACAGGGCTGCAGAGCTGGCAGCAGGGTTTAACTCACTCCCTGTGCAGCAACTGTAGGGTTAAAACTGAGAGACATCTGAGTGAAGACTGATCACAGGATTCGGTTCCAGCTGTTTGCCTGAAAACAGCCCATTTTGATGTCTGTAGACTTTTAAATGTTTAAGAATACTTAACCCCTACATGTCTGTGGATCTGTTTTGTTTTGATGCTTAGTATCTGAGAATGCATCCCAGGAATTAAATGAGTCTTGACCATGCTCTCAGTTAGGTGGGGAAATGAAGGCATGATACAGCTGCGTGGTGCCCTGAGAGCAGCCAAGCCCAAGATTTCATGCTGCTCATTCTTGGTCTTCTTGACCATACACTGGCTTTTGACTTGTTCAGTGACTTTTTTTTCCCCCTTCTAATTTTTGTTTACTTCCAAGGGATTTGTTCCTGTGTTGCTTTAAGACTTTTCTTGTGGGAAACCAACCACTTATTAATTTATGTATCAGTTAAGAAGTTGTACATGATCTTAACAAAAGCCGCCTTTGGTTGTGTTCCCCTGCCCTGTGGTTTCTTTTTTTTCTTTTTTTTTTTTCCCTCCAAGTTTCTAGTGACCCTGCTTTGACTTATATTACCTTTCAAGAAGTAGCAGGATCAGGCTGTTAAGTTGAAGTGAATTATGAAATACTTAAGCCTTCTCTACCCACTGAAACCCCAACCTCACATAGACCACCTAGTCACAGAGGTTTCTCAAAGAAAATTTTAGTGGACTTTTTTCTTTGTAGAAAAATGTAACATGTACATGTTAATTCTAGCCTAGATTGCAGATATATAGGATAAAAACAGAAAACTGACTTTGACTTTGTTGCTCTCTGTATCCCTTGTGCCTTTCCGAGTCCTACTTTTTTTTTTTTTTTTTAAATGAGTTTTGGGTTAAAAACATGTACTGCAGGGTTCCACACTTTCTTCAAGGAGTTAAAAGTCTGGAGCTGTGCTTGATGAGCCAGATGGTCTTTAACAGTAACATTGTTCATATTGTTTAGATTATCCTGTTGCAAGTACAGTGCCTCGTTTACCTTTTATGGAAGAAAGTGTGGAAAATTGACCACAGATGTAAGTAACCAAGAATGATGGCTGAGGCAATTCTTACCAGGCCTCCCTCTCTAACACGCCTGATCCTGAAGATAAAAATAAATAGAGAAATGTGAGGCAGTATGAGAAATATCTAGTGTTACCTATTTAAGTGTTTAATTTGAGCACTGTGAGTTACTAAAATCTTTATTTTCTTAAACTGAGATTTCCTCACATTGAACTGGTTTCAGTCTTTCAGTGTAGGCACTCTGAGTTTTTATCCAGGTACTAAATAGCACATCATTATATAGTTTTTCCATTGTTTAAAAAAAAGGGGGGTTGGGGATAGGTGGGGGAGAAGCCAACTACACTGCCCTCAAAGAGCTTATAGTCCAAAAATCTTCATGAGAAGATTGGTACCCATTTTGTGCTGTAACAAGAGAATGCAAGCTCCCCATTAATATTGATTTGATTGGTATCAGAAGCAAAGGCTGTGCCAAATTAATTAGAGGTAGTCTATTGTTACTTGTAATAATGGACTGCTGAGTCTGTGACGCATCTTGCAAGACAGTTCCAGATTGAAATAAACTTTTTTAGACAGGTAGCTCTTTTGTGTGGTATCTGGAATTGGAAGGCTCAGCGCTTAAACAGAACAAAGAGAGAATGCTACAAATGAAAGCAATAAAGCTCTGTTTTGTAAAGTCCTTTTGTTTCCTATCACTTTTCTTTCTCTCTCTCATTTCCTTCCTCTTATTAGGAGCTGCTGTCAAACCGCATTTACTTATGGCAAGTGGTTCCCCTCAGAGCCCCTAAGCTGATATCACAGCATTTGCATGCAGGTGCTACTGTGGTCGACAGCAGCCTCACTCCCCTGCCCTCCTCCCCTGCCCTGACAAAGCAAAGAGAGTTATAATTATAAACCAATAGGTTTATCATGTGAGGGCCCAGAATCTGAAAATCTCCTGTTTGTTCATCAAAATGGATTAGTTTGTACTCTGACATGTGGCTGAAAACAGGATGGTAGATTCCTGTGGCTCTTAATGGCAACATCCTCCTCTTACACTGAGCCTTGATTAAAGTCTTGATTGATCTAGGAGGTGTTTGCTTCTGTCTGTGCAGTGCTTTTATACTTAATTCTGACAGCATTGGTTTCTGAAAGCACAAATTGTATCTCTAATATTTTCCAAAGACTTAACAACAACAACAAAAAAAAGTAATGAGAAAGTATCTGTGTCTTACAGGAATCACAGGAGGTTGGAGATTGTACTGAGATTACTACCCAATCTAGGGAGCTACTAGTGTAAAGTCAGCAGTTAATTCATTCTGCTTTTAAAGAGAAAACCAACTTCTAAGGTAGAAAATTCATGCAGTCAATTTAAGATGCTGTTAAGTGCGGCAAAAATTAAGTGCTTTTAAAGTATTTTTAGTGCCTATATTCAAGCATTGGTTACTAATATGATAGATTGACTTGGCAGCATGGAGCACTGTCTTTTGCTACATAACTTCAAGTGTTCTCTCTGCAGTGCATGTGTGGAAGGGCACAGCAGTTCCAGTCTGGAAGTCCATGTATGTTGGGCATAGCAGCTTTGGCCCAGTGGCAGGGTGAAGAAGGGGGGAGCCATGAAAGTGACGGTGAGGAGGAAGAAGCTGCACTAATAGCATGAGGGTGAGAAAGTGGGGAGCAGACCACAGTGAGGCCTGGGAGGACAGGTGGGCAAGGTGGTGGCCCGGAGGCTATTACCAGACTGCAGGCAATTTCTTCCTTTTGTTGCTGTTGTCTGTTTGATGAACTATATCTATATCAAAGTGGAATCATGAGGCTTAAGGTACCACAGCAACCCCTTCACAGCAGAGACTTGTGGTTCCTTATTTGTATCCAAGATGCATAGATGTCCAAGATGCTCAGTGATAAATGTCAGGTTTTACTTTCTTCTTCCTGTTCACGTTATGGATCAACGGCAGCTATAGAAAGAGAATTTGAGCATGATTCTGGCTGCTATGGAAAAGACCTCTAGGAATTTTTAACAACCTCAGCTGTTAGCTGAATTGCAGTTGGGCTGAGCAAGCATAACAAAGGGCAGAATTTGCCTGTCATGCATTGTAGTATCAATGAATGTGGAGATATTAAAAAAAAAAAAAAATCTTTCAGATCCCCATTTGTATTTGGAGACAAATATAGCTGAGAAATCTAACATTTTGCAGCAGAGTTGTAAAAATGGATTGATCTGGCACTATGATCACATTTAATACTGTGATTCTCCTTCATTCAGCAGAGAATTCTCATCTGCATTTTAACTCATTCAAATTGGAAATAAACATTAAGATCACTTAAAGTCAGTGTTTCAAAAGAGAAATTTAAAGCGAGGTTTTCCAAGGATGAACGCAGATTTCTGTCCAGGTTAGTTGCCAACACATCATCTATGAGACTGTACAGATGTCCCATTATAGAAAGTAAAAATATTGATTACTGTTAGTTTTCCAGAGAAGAGAGGAAAGTTCTCATTATCTGGGTAGGGCCAGCTGAAGAGAGAGCAAGGGAAGACCGGCGATTCCACCCTACCTAGTTAAGATTCTCACATCCTAGACACTTTGTAGGTTATTTTGCAACAACAAAATTAGACATATATGCTCAGGACATAGAACCTCCTACAGAAGTATCCCCCCCTACTTAGTGGGATAGATTTTTATACTTTTATGCATTGTAAGAGTTATTTATTAAGCTTTATAGGAAGAGTGCAAAGAATAGTTAACCAGTTGCAACTAATTCCTAACCTGGTTTCTATAAAATAATTTAAAAGAGGAGATAAAAATCAGCATGGTAGAAGCATTGCAGTGGCAATTGCTTAATCTTTATCCCTGTATTTTGCATTCTCATAAGCTTGCATCATGAAGAAAATAAATGATCTCTTTAAAGTCAATGGGTGATTCCTTTCAGAACCTTATGCTAGACTTTGGCAGTTTAAATAAACCAGATTTTAGAATTTGAACCATATTAAATGCTGGAAAAAAAATACCCTGAGGGATAAGACCTTCTACTTAATCTCTTCTATTCAGCCGTTGCATGGAGGTCAAAAAAATACAAAGATCCCAGGTTTGTGGCACCAGGACCCCAGGTAATATTCAGAAAAGCTGAAATGTAGCCTCTTCAGCTAACTTTCGTCCCAACAGGCTGTGAATTCAAATAGGATCTTAATAAGACCACACAGTGAAGTGTTAGGTCACTCAATTACTGACTGTTGAATTGCTCCGGGTTGAATGTACTATGAGCTTTGAACAGTGGCACTAACATTTCTGGATTAAAATTCAGATTGCAAATATGTAGGATAAGCACAGGGTTTACAATGTGAGTTGCAGAGTTACTTTGTTCTCTCTCCGTTCCACAGTATGCCCACATAATAGACGTGCTGTAGGCTCTTGGAAAGAGGTAGTGCAGACCCCTGCAGCCTTTGTGCAATTCTGTGAAGGCCTGTGGAAGTCCATAAGTAATCCTGCTCAATTTAAATTTACTTAGTGGGAGTTAGTTGCTGGCTCTGTTAAAGAGCAAAGCAGTAGTGTATGTATTGACTGCTATACCTAAAAAGCTAATGGAAAGTTAGGTTATTACAAGTGGAATCAAAAATAGTCTGTGTGCATATGATGGAAAAGAAGATCTGTATTTTGGTGGTGGCTTTGTGGTGTTTTGACTTGTTGCTGCTCTTCCTGTGCTTATAAACATAGGGCTCCAGGAGCAAAGTCCTGCTGCAGTAGCATTGTCAGGACAGAGAGCACATTTTCAGTGAGGCCAGATCCCTAAGATCTAACAAGGTACAGTTGCATTGTAAAACAGTGAGGTCTGCTGATGACTAGCACTATGTAAGAATTAAGTGCTTTTATTTTTAAAGTGGTGTACCGTATTGTCTCTTGTTCCTGGTAGATATATTGTGAATTTTCTTTTTTTTTTTTTTCTCACAAACAAGGCCTGTTTTGGTAGAAGCCAGTTTCCATGACTAAAACTATGATGAGAGCCTCTACCTAGTAATGATTCCAGGAATAACCTACACATCTGCTAAAATCTGCCAAGAATACAGAGACTGGATTTTGAGATGAATGGTTTTGGTTAATGTGCACCACAAAGCAGAAAAAAGAGATGCCTATGTATTTTAGTTCATAGATAATCATCAAGAAATTGTGTATGGAGAAAAATAATATATGGTTGGGAAATTGAAATTTAAGCTTTCAACTTCCTATCCTGAAAATATAAACCAGTGCAACTATTAAAGCACTTTCATGACTCATCTGCAGAGGTCATAGACCAAATTTGCTGATGGATGCAGGATGAAACAAATGCAGCTGCATTTTTATGGTATTTTTTTTTCTACTGCTGATAGTTTTTTATTTACCCAAGGTAATACAATTTTCCAGGGTGTAACAACTGCAGTATATGGAACTGCTATCCAGTTCACTGCTTAGGTGCAAAACTGCGTGGGAACGGTGGGGTGTCAGTAAATAGTTTACTGCAGGTAAGGGAAAGTAGTCTCTTAGGAACCATATTGCCAGCATGGCAATATTCTGGAAAAAGAGAGCACGAGTTGGAACTGACGTATTAATGCGATTTTGTGACTGGGACCCAAACCTGAAGGAAATCCAACTCAAGTAACACGAAGACTAAATGGAAGGCAGTGACAGAGTAACAAGAAAGAGGGGTTTGTTAATATGCAGGCCACTCTGTGAATCAAGAGGATTTTCCCCATGCCTTTAGCACAAACATTGAGCCAATTTGGACCTTGATGTAAATCAGTACTCAGTAGTTTTTCCACTTGGGAAGTGTGATCATGACACTGAGCAAACTATTCAGTAATCAATTTTACTCCTGCTGAGTAATAATTCTGTGCCACAAGAGAGTTACAATTTAGGTCTGACTTACATACTGTAACTCTTGTGGCTTTAATGCCATTTCTCTATTTTTCTGTAGTGTAGATTCAGAACCACCATAACTTCTTCAGAAAATGAGGAGAAAAGTTGCAGTATTCAGTTAATTCAAGTCAGCATTTAACAGGTTTGCTTTTGAGTGAAAGTTTTGAAGCTGAATATGCCCTAATTTAAAGGCAGGGAATGGAAGTTAGTATTCATCAGGAGAGAGGGCTTGGTATTTCTGCTCATTCCAAATCTAATTTTTGCATGTGTATTTTTCCAGTTTTGTTTATGATATAAGGCATCAAGAAGCACATATATTTAGAGTTGGAATGTTATAGTCTCACCTGCTAGGGAAAAAAATAATAAAAAAAAAAGATAGAAGCTGACCTCAGTTTAATAACACCTAGACCTTGCAAGATGCACGACAAATAGTAGTAACATCTTGGGAGCACTAAACCTTCAGGAATCTTGACAGCATCTTTTGAGCAAGCCATTTGTCAGCTTGCAGCGGACATTGGTCAGCTATAATACAGGCGAACTGTGCCATGTCAATTATATTTGCATTTTTGTCAACAGAATTTTTTTCTGATTGTTGCTTAGGTCTATCTGGAGTTGCCCCCAATTGAATTACATTTGCCAACATTCATCTGTGCTTTTTGGGAGGGACACAGTTTGATAATTTTGCACATTTAAAAATATAACTGATATTTACCCCGTCCCTTGGCATTACACAGTCTGTTTTGGAATGATTTACTTGCAATGTTTAGCCTTTGTTAAGATTCCTGGTAAATGTTGGAGAAGAGGGGGAGTTGGCAGGGTAAGTTTACATAAGCTTTGGGGTAAGCATAAAGATTATAATCTATGCCTTTTTAATGATTTCCAGGAAAGCAAAGTTTAGCCAAAAGCAAGTGCTTTTGAAAATCGCAATTAAATTTTCACATTCAAATGTTGAAGTAAATTGTTAGCTAGTGCTAACAATGTCTTCTAAGGCAGCTTCCTGGCTGTACTTCATAGGCCTTTGCAATGGTTGTGAAAATGATGTAGAGAGGCTTTAAACCAGATCTGTTGGAAGAGCTCAGTATTCCCTCAGCATCATGAAGTCTAGACCCAGATTGCAAAAGGTTACATATGTGTTTTCATGACTGTGAAAAGCAAAGAACTTTTCAAAGAGTTGAAGTGGTGGACTTGAGTAGGTGTAATGCACTTCTGAGTCCTTCGGTGAAAAAAAAAGTGTCACTCAGCCTTTTAAAGCACTCTTTCAAAACTATATCAGTGTTCTGTCTACCGTGTGAGGAAAGAGACGTTTCTGTTACTGCAATCACATGCCGATGGCGTTTGGCACTGCTGTTGATCTGACCTGCAATTTTTTGGTAACCAAGCATTTCCTATGACTCCCAGTTTGAAAGCTGCTTGTTTCTGTTTCCATTTATGTGATTCCTGGCATTTTAAATCTAAGTAGATTAGACTTAGACTTTTTGTAATGAATCTGCATCATTTTGTGTTCCACATACTCATTAAATTGCCTGGGGGAACCTGATAGATGCAATTTAGGTGCATCACTTAGAGAAATTAGAAAGCTTTTGATTGGTTTCCTCCCTCTTTTTTTTCTATAATTCTACTCAGTATTGTATTGTAGTGCTGCACTATTGAGGAAGGTATGCTTTTTAAAGGCAGCATGCTTGCCATATTTAGAAGTGGTGGTACTTAAAGGAAAATAGCTTGGAGGGATGTTTTAAACAGATTTTTTCCTGCTTTCCAGCTCAGTGGTTGCTGAGAAGACAGGTTGCAAGGTAGAGATAAATCTGACTTCCGTTTCCCTGACAGTGTGTTTCATTCACTCTTTCTGGAATTGTTTCTGGACTTCAGTAGAATAGGATGTGGGTAGGATGCTTCTGTGCAGCCCTGAGCTTTACCAGTGAAAAGCAGTATGTGTGAAAAGAAAAGTAGGTACTGATACTGGAAGAAAAGAATATGAGGAAAAGGAGTGAAAGAGATTTGAAAATGTTCACTGCTCTGGTGGTTCTTGTCTTATGCATAGACCACAGGTCTCTGTCCATTTTGTATAGAATAAAGTGAAGCAGACAGAAGTATTAAAGACTTCCTGCCCTGTAATTTTCTTATTAAAATCAATCAGTATAAGCACTAGGCCAAAATCTCTTCTGATATCAATTAGGGCTTTTCTGCTGGCTTCAATAAGGCTGCACCCATTTACAGTAGCTGAGAGTTAGGCTGTTGATCCCTTTCTGATGATTTAACGCAATTTTTTAAATATAAAAGTTTCGTTCTAGATCTGGGTTGTTGGTTTATAGGTTTAAATTGAAAGCATGTCAGTCTTCATGTAATCGACACTTCGAAGAAGATCATAGAATGAGGTTAGATAAGAACGCATTTTTTTTGCCTACTACTCTCTGGATTTTCTCAGAACCTAGATAATTTTATCCTATTTGCATCAAGCATGCAGGTAACTTTAGAATCCAGCATCTGTATTATTTCTAGGGAAGCAAAATACAATTACAAATGACAGTAATTGACATTACATGCTTTAATTAAATTTCCTCCTCTGTGAACCAAAACCTTTTAACCAAGCATTGCAGTGCTATTTCTATATTTATTGTTGCATGGGTTAATGTGCTATGTGGCAGATATGGTATTTATCCATTTTCACAAATTAAGATATCAGTGTCATGTTACCTTTGAATTGTTTCCTGTATTGTTGGCCAAAACCTCTTGAAAAGTACTTCACTCCTCCCTAGCTATACTTCTGGTTTTGCAAAGCTGAAAAGTGTGGGGCTGGAATCCTTAGGAACAGTTTGGGAAGTGCTAGGCCCAGAGCATCGTACCACTGCGCTGTTTTTCATTGCAGTGATTTCTACAGAAGAAAGGGGGAGGCACTTGGGTTTTTTTAATGACAATTTTGTTGTCTTTACTGCTGTTAGATTACAGGAATTGGAAGCTAAGTCCCACTTGAATTTATGCTTGTGAGAAATGAAAATGGATTACACAAAGTATGTTTAGAAATTTCTCTCCTTGATGTTTCTGTCCCCCAAACTATGCTCTTCAGACTGCGTACTGTCAGCTTCTTGATTTGTTAGGCCCTTTGAGAAAGCAGCTGCCTCATTAGTGCAAGCACTCATTAAAACAGTTTACGTGGACATTATCTTTTAGGTGCTACTGTAATATAAAAGTTCGTGTTATAGATGTTGCAGATTGCTATGGCTTCCATCTGTGAATTTTGATAGGACAGATACAAACATCTTCAACATACTCCTTCATGCTCTAAGTGGAAACTGCTATTTCTTTAGCAGTATTTATTTCATTAGGACCATTCTGCTTTGGAGATATCTGGGACACTCACTGTTCTATTCAGAAATTAAGAAAATGAAGGTTTGGTTACCAACTTGCAGCTCAGTTTTGTCCTATGATTAAATGCTGTTATTCAGCAGTTCAGCATTCCAGTTTCCAGAAAGCAATGGGAATCCAGAAGTCAGACTCGTGAGCCCCATTGCTGAGAGCAAATACAACACAGAATAGAACTTTTGGCAGGGGAGAACTACTTCTAGGAGTGACCCATTAACTGCAGACCAATGCGTATCAGAGACTCAAGGACTGGCAGGGAACGTGGTTTCAGAACAATGATGAAATGGTGACTTTTTTTGCAAAGGTTCACATCTGAAACAAAACCTGGAGGAGGAATGCCATGGAGCTTAAATAACGATCTTAGTTCTCCATAGTTGCTTTTTGGCACTCCTATTTTAAGTGAAGCTCAACTGGAAACAAGAAGTGTAACCATTTTCCTGCACTTAGGAGTGAGCCAGGGATGTGTCATTTCCCTCATTCTGATCCAAGTTGAAACAGACTCTTAAACATTTTACAGTTTTTGAAAAGTTTTAGTTTGTAGGAAACTTCCTAGCAGTTTGATTTTTATCCTGAGCAACTGCTCTAGATTACCTCCTTCTTTGAAGGGGTCCGCAGCTTGTAACACTAGTTCATCTATTACTAGTGGTTTATTACTTTTTTGATGGCTCATGCCTTTCCTTTCCTCTGTTTATTAGTTTTGTACATATTTTTGTCTGTTTTAGAGTTTAATCCTTTTTCCATGTGAGTTTTGCTAATTGTTTTAGTGGAAGAAGTGTTTATAGAGTAAGAAGTACAGTGACTACAACTTGAATTTGATCCCAATATACCTGCATCTCAGTTCTGGCAACAGGCTTTGAAGAATTTTGTGGTTCACCTTGACTTTGGTCTTTAATAAACTTTGTTTTTCCAAAAAAAACCAAACCAAACAAACTCCAAACATTTTCAGTATTGCCATGTCCATGTCCAGACCTTTCCTATACTTTAAAAGGAATGGTGACTTTGTCAGCTGTGCAGGGGAAAAATGGAAGTTATATACAGCAGAAATTGCCTGGGAGATTGGTAAAAACATGTGTTTTACACATGCCATTTGAGCCTTTCACTCCGTTATATGACAGATAACAAAAGCATACAGTTAAAACTGCATCTCAGCTTTTAGAATGCAACTTACCAGGCTGCAAAAAGCAGATTTAGTTTCTTTTGCAGATGGTCTATGAGTCTCATGTGGCATCATATTAAATTATATAGGCAGTCAGTCACTTGTTCTGAAGCGATGCTGTGAGCTGAGAGTTGTGATGTGCTTGGACCATTCTGTCGGAAATCAGCCTCCAAAGCTAACACAGCGTCTGAGAAGGGCAGAGCACAGGGGCCTGCAGAGCCAGGGCCTTGGCACACCTTAAAGACCACAGTTCTGCCTGAGATACGCTATGAAGGTGGCCTGGCGACCATACAATGGGCTGTGGAGCATTTTGCCCTAAAGGTAGGAGACTAGATCATTCTCATTCTTTTTTTTTCTTTGATTTCTATGAGTAATACTCTTATGAGTATTACTTTCTGCTATTTATTGTTGTTGCTTGTTTTCTAATATTTTGAAGAATAGGAGGTTATTTTCATCTTGCTATTCTTAGAGGTTGTTTTACGTGATTAACAGGAGAAGATAACACTGTAGCCTGTTCATTACAAACGCTGCTCCATGAAAATACTTCTGCAATATCAATGAGATTTAATTAAGAATTTCATCCCAGAGGGTATTTCAGATGAATATGTGATGCTTTTAACATCAGTTTGGTATAGATTCAGCCCCTAAGTAATGCTAGATCTGACATGATAAACAGTGCTTTTTACCATCTGAATCTCCACCTAGGGAAAATTGTCATTTGTGATGAAAAGCATGCTTTAGATAGGCATTCTCAAGTCAGCTGTGTATCATTCAGCAAACAAGTTTAATATTTATATTTAGTATTACATTATTTTCATTTTATTAAATGCTTCTTAACAGATATATTCAAAGCAGTTCTTCCAAGAACTACTGGTTGCAGCTTGTTTCTGGGGAAACTCTAAATGCATGAGTACTGTTTTTGAAAAATAAAAAAAATCCACACATATTGAAGGTTTGTTTACTTGAATGCTTGAATTGTGATTTTTGATGTATTCACTTCCAAAATGGGAAAGCCTGTGCTGCAGCTATGCTTACTATCAGTGTTTTGGATGCTGAACTTGATAACTTGGTAGTGACTTAAACCCATGGAAGGCATTTAACAGGAATATTACGCCGAGGTGTTTCCGAGGCTGACAGTGTTTGACAGATGGTAGCAAATACTGCTTTGAACTTACTGCTCGTTTGCAGTAAGCTGAGGGTTTAGCCTTACAATGCTGGTGCTGATAGTACTTGCCATTTATTTCCTGATAAATTTCACCATAATCAGATGAACTATTCAGTCAGGTAATTTTTCTGAGACAGGGCATTTGGAAGTTGGAGCATCTCTTTGAGATTTATAAGGAAAAGAGCAAGATCAGAAGTGCACAGTAGGGTACCAGGCAAGTGCCCTTGAAGGACAGTGAACAGGCTAGTTAAAAATTTTTACTGCTGATTATCACGAGAGGAAGGGTGACCTCATCATTGTGATATGTGTTTGGAAATCGAGAGTATGGGTACTACTGTCCATTCTACTTCAGACTTACTGTAACATCACAGATAAGTTATCAAGGCTCAGTTTTTAACTACGTAGTTTCCCTTTTACAACTGAGATTGTGTCAGTAGGGAGAAAATGTATAAATGTATCCCTTAATCTCAAATTGCATCTCTTTCTGTAAAATGGAGACATTCTTATGCAGATTGAGAGCTTATTGTGCTTTCTTAAGCCAAACATAATTTCTGGTCTGTGCTACCAATGCTCTGTCTTGCATCATCGTCTTGCGCTTTTGTGCAAATGCGTTTTAGGAGGCTCCCCCAGTCATATGATTGGGTACACCACGCTGTGCTTTTCCATGCCAGCACACGAAAGGCCTCAAAGGGCTACCCCAAAGTTGGGAATTGCTGCAGCAACTGTGTATTCCTCTTTGTCCCTGAAATGACCCTTCAGTCTGGAAGGCTGGGCACAAGAGCAATTTTTTCACTAGTCACATTCAGTTCTGCACGTAAGTCATAAATCTGCATTTTGTAGCCACTATTCTTTTTATCTCTTCAGGCTGTTATCTTGTGTTTGCTACTAGTCCAGATTTGGTGTCACTCTCAAACTTTCCCTTGGTTGACTTTGATACCTAAGAAAGAACTTGAAGCATGAAAATTCCTCAGAATAAACAAAAGTCTTTTCCTTTTTTTCTTTGTTTTCTTTTCCTTCTCTCTGGGTTGTAAAAAATACCTGGCTGCCTACCACAGGGCTTTTAATCCTTTGTCACCCCCAGATGTTTTTATGTAAGCTGCAGTTTGAAAACTCTGGCTGTATGTGATATGTAAACTATTACTCTGTCTTTGAACAGAAATGTTAGCTTCCCAAAGAATGTAGTCATTTTTCTAACTCCTCTGAGAAGAAATTATTTAGATTTTTGTGATGCAATGGATCCGGCACTTAATTTTTTCTTCCTTCAAAAACAAGGCTTATATACACAAGAAGAAATGAAAAAGAAATTCAGGAAATTGTCAGCTTGCTACTAGTGTGCCCTTACATTCCTAAAAACTATTTTGAGGTTTTCCCTTAGGAAAAGCTAGAACTTGTGGAGCTGGGAAAGACTTTTTGGAACAGATCGTTGGTTTTGTCTTTTCTGCATGAGTGCCCCTTGTTGATGTTGGAAGAGCTACTGTTGGCTGGTTGGTGATTCAGAGAACGTGAGGCAAAAGTCAGTCCTGTAAAATCAGCTTCTCCACAGTATTTGGAAACAAACTGTTACAGGCAGTTGGTGAACATGTAAGAACCATTGCCTCCCCTTGGTTAGGGTCAGGACTGCACCAAACAATATGACACTCTTGCACATTTTGCTACCTCTAAATTCCTTATAACTCAAGAAATAGAGGCTGTTGGTGTGGTGTACAAACCCTCTCTCCTTGTCTCCATGTAACCCTCAGCAATCTGTGTATTTGAGATGTGTGGCACCTTAATAAATCAGAACTCTGAACTGTCAGAGTATTTGCTATAATTAAGTAATTTGCATGTCAGGATACCGTGTGCAGAGCAGTTAACTTCTGCACGAGGCTCCTGCCATGGCATTTGAGACCATTTCAGGAGTTTCAAGCTGCCATTAGACTTGCCATAGCAAACTCTTGTAAGGTCCAGGAATGGACATGAGATCTTGTGCCTACGTAGCTAGGTTTTCAGTGGGGTGAAGATCGGAGTAGTTTGAACTACTTTTCCTAATGCAGTTGTGCAGTTGTGTGGATTTTCTTTTTCTTTGTGTGTGTGTGTGTGTGTGCGCGTTTTTTCTAAGTGATCTTTGAAGTACTTCTATACGGTCACAGGCTTTACAAAATATCTGCAGATACTGCTTATGTTTTATAAAAGATGCGTTGAGAGAATATGGTGAAGGAATGAATGGAATGATAGGCATCTACTTAAGCTTGACACCACTTGTTACCTTGTAGAAACTACAGGAAAATTCTGAAGAAGGGCCTTCTTCCCAAGGGAAATGTGAAAGCATGTAAGGTTTAATGAGAAATCACATATATGCTTCAAAAGCATTGTTTTTGCTCCTGTTTTTTTTCTTTTTTTTTTTTTCTTGCTGTTTATTTTACCTACTTAGACCAAGGATTTGTCAATCTATGGAATTTTTTTTTCTATTTATTGGAAAGAAGAAAGAGAATACTAGGTAGAACAATGAGGTACTTGAGCAGCTTTGGACTTTCAAGAAAGCTCAAGGTGATGAACATTTAATTTGTACTGAATACATTAAAATGAAATTACAACATTTCTCCCTTTTTTTGTGCATAGTATTTTTGTCCTTTTTGCATATGTGCCATGTTTAGTTTAATGGAAAAATGAGAAAAGAAAATAGAATCTTTTTTGGAGACTGGGTACTAATGCAGTAACATTAAAGGGAGGCACATTGTTGTCAGCCAGTTTGCATATTTATTTACTTTTACAAATGGCTGGCTTGGAGTCAGCAGTTAATGGAATGAGAATGATGTTCCTGTACAGATCATTTCCTGAGAAACATTTTCAATTACAAACATATCTCTGCTTTTCTTTCCTCATTTGTTATGTGTTGGAGAATAAATGGGGAGTAGCATTTACAACTTAAGGTTTATGTTCTGAAGACAATTTTAACAATGATCCCCACATAAAAAGGCCCTTTTGTAGTTGCAGACATATGTTTATGATGTTTTGTGCTGTGAATATCGAATTTCTGGTGGACGCTGTGTCACACTCTGCAAACTTGTAAACATCTATAAATCCATTGGATCATTTTAGTACCATGTGTAATGCAGATTTATTGTCTCTTGTGCAGATTTCTTTTGTTTCAAAGTTAAAGCTGAGCTGCCAAAATGCACATTGGATGAATTATGTATTCAAGAAAATTAGGCAGTACCATTTTAGATTAATATTTTCTTTTCTCTTTGTGGACTCACAAGATGCACACACATTAGCATTAGAAAATAACATTCTGGATATGGTCCAGAAAGCAATTGCATAAGTTTGCTTGAATAAACAATATCATTTTGTGAAAGCTTAAACTTGGAATTTTTGAAAATGTTTTTGCGCGTGCGCGCGCTCTGTCTCTCTCTCGCTCTCTCTCTCCTTGACCATGTTAGGTAGTCTGGATCTCTTCTCATGTTTGCTAGTACAAATTTGGAATTACTCTGCTAGAATGATAGTAAGAATATAAAAGTGGAGTGTGTGAGGGAGAACTGAAATCATACTGAGACAGTGAGCTGGTATAAATGAGGATAAATCCGCTGAAATATATGTAGCTACAGTTATTTATACTCTGCATTGCAGACTCTGGAGTCAATGAAAGAAATAAAGCTGTGTAAAGCTGCTCTTGTGCATAAGTGGTTACAAAAGCAAGCCATCAAGGTCACAAGCATTTGTCAGAAACTCATTCCTAGTAAGGAGAATATGAAATCCAAAACAATTAATCTAAATTTGGCTCTGCTGTAATTGAGTGGATATTGCTGTCTGTACAAGAGCGGCAAAGACATTTCCTATTGGAAATCAACGTTTTCTAAACAGACTGTAATTTCTGGCTTTGAAAATGTATGTAGCATATGCATGCATGTTTGAACATGGGTGGTGTATGTAAAAATATCCAATGTAACTCTGGCAATATATTGTCTGCAGCTGGCTTTCCTAGTTGTGCTTGTTCCAGGAAAAGTAGCTTCAATGGAGAAACTGCATAAAGATTTGTCTGCTATGGTAGTTTACAATAACAGGTAGTTTTTCTTTTAACTTTTTATGTAAAGCTGAAATTCCTGGAGTCATGAGGATGTCTCCAACTATCTACTTCTACAAGGAAAAGAAAGTATTTGTAGACTTAGCAATGGAGATCTTGAGTGGATTTATTTAAGGCATATATAAAGAAATGCAAAAGTATGTGTGTATATACTTAAGTGTGTATATATGTGTGTGAGTGTGTGTGTGTATTTAAATCTTTTTAACTGAAGTTAAAAAATAAGTGACAGTAAAAGACTGGACTTAAAAATATTGTATCACTATGCTCTTCCAGCATTAATGTTCAACCCTCTATATAATCATAAATTTACAGAATTGACATATTAGTATTGTAGCACGAGTGGTTTAATTTTAAGTACAGAATCGGTGATGTAGAAATACATGGTGTAATTCTCAAGAAGACCATTTAACACTGCATCTTGCCTAATCTGTCTAACTATTATTTAAACAGATATGATAAAATATATATAAGCCACAGAGTACATTGGATGATGTGGTATTTCTGGGCTCAGTTAAACTACAAGATGTGTTTTTACTCAAATCAGAATGTTATTAAGCCCTGAATACTAAACAGGGCAGGACAAGGCTTTCAACAGAAAAAATAAACAAGTAAAAAACCCAAATGAAACTGTCTAATAAATACAATGTGGAGCAATAGGCTGCATATACTAGTGGAATTAAGCCAATTTAAAAGGAATGGGCAGCGGTCCCCTTTCAGATGTGCTCAGCTTCCAACAACTTTGATAGTTGTTGGATAGTTGGATGCCAGCATCGAAGGATAAAGTTTGGCTCCTAGCACCCACATTCATTTGATAGTGTAGGTTTATGACCTTGCAATCCTAGCTCATAGGAAAAAGTAAGAACCCTGTCCAGCATAAAGTAGCTACTGTGGTTGATACTGATAAAAGCTTGTGGACTCCCCAGCTCTGGGGCCAAATCTAGTGCTGGCGTGATACGAGGAAGTCTGTTGACAGCTGATATCAATGGAGTTGCACTTGGTCACATCATAACAAATTTGGCAAGTGGAGATTAATCAGAAGTCTGACAGGGAAAGTATCTATTCCTTAGCCAGAGTTAAAATTAGGATTTCCACATTGCCAGTGCACAGAGACTTGTTAGTGCTGTGTGCAACTCCCATTGCTTTTAAGGATCTTGCATTAGAAGTACATTTAACCCTCAATTCCACTCAGCCTAGTGGTTGTAAAAACCTTTAGGGCTGAGTTTTTGTCTCAGGTCTGAAGATATAAAGCCCCTGATTAAGCCAGATTAAGCACAAAAGTTAACTGGCCTCGTGGTAGTCTATACACTGTTTGCATCTTGGCTGCAGCCGCAGAGAAGGAAGATGCTTTTCTCTGCTGCAGGGGCTGTCCTGTGGCTGGGGAGCCCTGGCGAGGAGCAGACATCCTTGGGGACATGCTCCTTTGGCTGCCCTTTTGCTGGTCTCACAAGGCAACTCTTACTCCTAGACATGCCTGCCGTAGGCACGTACCCTCTTCTCTTCCTGAGTTCTTATACTCTTAAGACACCTGCTGATGTTGTAAGTCATTCTTCAGAGTCCTTCGAGACATGAGATGGTGTTCTTTTAATTTCAGCTGCTGCAAAAGGTCTTCCAAAACCTGTGTACTTTGTTTTTAGTAAAATACAAGATTTAAGTTTTAGAAAATTAATTAAAATGAATGAAAAGCAGTTGAAAAAATGGATTCTTCTGCTGAAACTGGTATGCAAACTCATAACGTCGATCACACGTTTGTGGTTCCTCTGTAAACAGATAAGTGTAGTGGTTTGTCGTGGAAGTTCTTAGAAATCTCTGGCAATATTACATAATATATTTTCTTTCTCCTTGTATAGAGCTTGATATACCTGGTGCACTTAATAGGTTATTAGTTGGTGGTAAAATCTTTCCTTTTCCATTCTGGGAAAGAAATGCAAAAGATGCTCTTGGGCTCACAGTTTCCCCAGCATGCTGGGGACAGGGCAGAAGGAGTCTGTGGCAGGACTAGCATCAACCTGGAGAGTTTTGCGCGCTGCAGAATTCTGCATTGAGGAGAGAGAGCAGGGAGCATTTCTGTCCTCTCCGTCTGGCAGCTGGGGTCCACCTGGGCTCCTCAGACCTTGGGAGCTGTGCTCTGGATTGGGTGGAATCTACATGTGGCTAGAGCAGGAGCTCGGGACAACAAGAGCACTGCCTGCCTACCTCAAAGGGGAGTAGCCTCTACTGCACAGACACAGCACATGCCAGAACAGATTGGTTATATTGAATTGATGTATTTTAATGGAGTTTTGTTTATATTTAATGTTTTTGTTTCACACCCGAAAATATGAATTGTTTACTTGATAATGTGATTAAAAATCAGGGATTGGGGAGAATGTATGTGTTTCTTCGATCACATATTCTTTGTTTGTTTTCCCTTTTCACAGGAATGTGATAAATACGACAATGGTGCTGTTTTTAAAAGTGATATTTAGTTGCCATGTGCATTAGAAGACAAAAATAGAGAATTTCAATGGGCACCTACCTTGTAAAGAAGGCCTTATAAAGAACTCATCTTTGTAATGTCCACTCAGTCTCCCTGGAGAAGTCTTGGCTAGCTCTGCCATCAGGTCTCCTCCTGGAGACAGCAGACAAAAGCTTTCCGTGACTATCCTTCACTAGGACAATGAGCTGACCGTTGCCTCCGGAGGGTCCTGCCCAAGCTGAGCATCCAGCCCTTTGGGACAGCAGACCACAGTGGAGCCATCTAGCTTGAACAGATTTTATTTACTATACTCCCTCCTGGAACTGATGTTAAAAAGTTTTTTTTGCCTAGGAATCTTTCTTCTGTAAGATTTCAGAACAGAAAGACCCCCACGAGGAAGTTTTCGATCAACTGACTATGTTTTTTATGTC
>JAVCKT010028418.1:47033-58648 GCA_032273925.1 Rhynchotus rufescens
CCCCACGAGGAAGTTTTCGATCCACTGACTATGTTTTTTATGTCCATAACAATTTTGAACCCTCCTAAAAATAAATAAATTTAAAAAAAATCAAAGAGGATAATAAAACCAACAATGATTTTCTCTAGGGAGTGCTAGCAGTTCAAAAATTTGCCATTAAGTGTAAACAGTTCCTGAGATTGTGCATGCTAGACCAAATTCATTCTTGCTATAACTCCTCAGAACTTGAGGGAGTTACATGAGGGATTAATTTGGTCCATTGCTTTCAGCCTTCAGTTCTAGAGGATATATAACAATCCAGGGAACTATTATTGTCAACATTATTTTATTGCTCTTTACAGCTGCTCAGTAATTGTACTTTAGAGATACATAAGCAGGATGAGTGTATGGAACAAGGTTAGTATGGAAGGTAGTGGACTTTTCAAAGTTGTTTTATGCAATTAAAAACAATAAGCATTCTAACAGCCATTAATTATTGCTAAGAATGTTGCATAGAAGAGATGAGAACTGCTACACAGACTCTTAAGATGTGCATGGGCATTTCATCTGGCAGAGCATTTTCACAAAGCATAGGAAATATCTGGGAAGTTTTAAGTACTGTTATCACACTAACTAATGATCAGTGCTATGTGAAATTGAGCTATTTTTATTGCACACAAGAAGTTAAGGGAGAGAGCTAAATTACAAGGCAGTCGTAGGGCTGGGAGCAAAACACAGAATCTCTGCTGTCACTTTTTACTTTTTTTTTTTTCCCCCCAAAATAAATGGAGAAAGGCTGGTCATTTTCAGGTGGTGAATCTGAAATGCATATCCTGTAAACCATGTATTTTGATTCATTAAGTTATTTAGGTTTAAATAATAGGTGTGCTAACGACCAGTTATTTTGAAAATCTGTATGCTGGAAGATGAATGGTACAGACCAAATTGTTTGTCATTCAGAAGACAGTGGAGCCTCTTTTCGGGTTCTGTGTATCAGGTTTATACTGACTCCTTGGTTACAAAGCAGTTGCAAATCTGCCCAGTCACTAAAGCCCATACCCTCCCTGGGCAGTGCACAACGTGCAGTAGTGTCTGTAGCTGTGGTGCTTGTGTTGATTCTCTCGTGTTAGAGAAAGCTGCTTGGGCAGGGCAGGCATCGCTCCGTCTTTGCGGCTTGTGAAAAGAATGGGGTCATCTGGTGGCATGAACGGAACTGCTGCAAACCATAGGAGGTAGAGAAGCTGTGCAGGGCAGAACTAGTGGCAGGATTATTTTAGACCACTTCTGGATTTCTCCATTCCTAATACTCGCAGAGCCTGCATCATTAGGATGTTGCCTTTTGCAGCATTAGGGGAATTAGGGTGATAATTTGTGACAACTGTGGACATGTTCAAATGGTGGGATTTTGGATTATTTCCCTGCTCCCATGTGCAAGTTCTTTCCTGGCTGATGTCTGGAGTGCATGCAGAGGCAAGACTTTTGAGGATTCATTATCTTCCCAATGTCCTGCTGCCGTGGTTTCTGCCCAAGAAAACTCAAAAACTCCCACTGGCAACAATCTGTAGTCTGCTCTGAGGTCTCTGACCTGAGTGAAGGAGGGAGCAGTCTCGCAGAGTAGTGTGTGCTGTGGCTGCACCTACAGTCTGAAATAGTCACTCTGACTGGTCACTTGCAGATGTCCAGCTAAACCCAGGCCATCTTAAACAGTGAAGCTTCAGGCATCTTAAGAACATTGGTAACATAGCTGAGAGGAGTAATTGTTTCATCTAAAATGGTTTGTTTTTTAAGTGCTAAGATCATTAAAATGTGAGTATTCTAAGATTTGAGGGAACAGTGGAGCTTATCCTGAAAAGACTTGAGAGAAATTGTATTGACTTCTGTACTATTTCCCATGCAGAAGCTACTTTACAGGTAAAGATTTGTTTGACTGGGTCTCCCATATTAGCTATATTTTATTGCTGTAATTATACTTACTAGCTTATCTAATAGTCATGTTTCTATAGAGAAATTATCACAATTAATGCTATTTTTAGCAAGAATGAAATAGTAAGTAAAGTTGAATTGAAATGTGACCAAGCTCTTTTTTTTTTTTTTTCTCTAGTATCTGAATTACAGGAAGAAGGAATAAATGCCATTAACTTACCTCTGAGTCCAATTCCATTCGAACTAGACCCTGAGGACACTATGCTAGGTAATTCATAACAATTTTACATCTCTACATAAAGGCTTGATGTAAAATAAAGTGTTATGCCTGTAATGGTTTCTAATATCTATCTTTTAAACCTTACAGAGGAAA
The DNA here is from genome assembly GCA_032273925.1 of Rhynchotus rufescens. Classification (NCBI taxonomy): domain Eukaryota; kingdom Metazoa; phylum Chordata; class Aves; order Tinamiformes; family Tinamidae; genus Rhynchotus; species Rhynchotus rufescens. The sequence goes on from JAVCKT010028418.1 coordinate 49,309, forward strand.
ATGAAGTCCGAACAATGGTTGATCCAAATTCCAGAAATGACCCAAAATTACAAGAACTAATGAAGGTAATGAAAAGCATATAAAAACTTTCAAGAAAGTGAAACACTTTTTAATGGACTCATTGACTGTTTCACTGAGCACTTCAAAGCACTTAGACAGTAATTAAATGCAACCACATATTGCACAAATCACAGTTAAATGGGCATGTCAGTTTTTGCCGTATCTTTAGATAAAGCACATAGAGACTAATGATTTGGATTGAAATACCGAGTCCTGCTTCTTAGTCGTATCCTGTTCCCAATCTAAATTCATACCAACTTCTTTTTGTTTTTCGGGACTTTTTTGCTTTTGGGACTTCTGCAAGAACCTTCGTTAGAAATGACTTCAATTTATTTAACCTCCCAATGAATTATTAACACACTACTGAACTAAAAGTACAAATTTCACTTAAACTACTGCATCAATATTGTATTCATCTAGACTTGTGTTGCATTCATTCAGCTACCTGACACTACTTTGACTTTTCTAAGGTGTAGAAATTTGGTCATATACCTTTGTCACAGACAAAACTGTTGGTGTAAACAGCACGTACTTCTTACCACCTTATAAACCTAAATTCTTACAAATTTTATCTGATGGCATTTCAGACTGCCTGTGTTTTGAATCATTGCAGCTTTGGTATTCTTTTTGCTAAGTATGTTCATCGTTGTACAAAATGACATGTGTTTTAAATTGCAAATGAATAGTGTATAATTCTGCCAAATTTGTTTCCCATATAGGTATTAATTGACTGGATTAATGATGTGTTGGTAGGAGAGAGGATTATTGTGAAAGACTTGGCTGAAGACTTGTATGACGGACAAGTATTGCAGAAATTATTTGGTAAGAAAAAATATATATGCATGCTGTTGGGGTACTTTGTCAGTAAGTGGATCACTTGTTCCTACTTAGTGGGATAAATGTAAGATGATACCAAGAGTTCTAAGTGATGTAAAAATAGCAGTGTATTCTGAGACTCTTGAGCAATAGGCTGCAAGCTGCAGCACAGAGGAAGCACGATCCTCATAGCTACAGTGCCTTGTGTGGTGCTCTCTAGTTGGTGAGAACAGTGTAAATCCTACCTGCGGTGCTAGGGAGGGGAGGGTTCTGGTCTTGGCAGCAGAATCCACTCCAATTATATTTATTTTCTGCATATATGCTGTACAAGCATTACCATATTGCAAGTGGAAAGTAAGTTTAGAAGTTTAGAAGAAGGATATTTTAAGTACAATGGTGGATGTTTTTAATCTGTGCTGGTTCCATACTATTTACTTCCACCAGTATATTCACATCTTGAAGTTCCTCTGGAAAGTTGGATTTTTTCTAATTTGATGTCTGACCCTTGATATTACTAAGTAATGATGCCCAGTGGACTGCAAACTGAGCTTCAGCTAAGAGAGAGATAGCAAAAAGAGGCCGTTACTGCAGAGCTGGCATGTGATTTTTAGCTGTTGGCTTGGAAGCCACTTTCTTAGTTATTACAGCTCATAAAGTGTCTAGTAAATTTCTTTTCAGTGTCATAAAACAATCTTGAAATATCATGTGAGCACTTCCAATAAAGGCTATATACACTATTTGCCTGTATGAATGACTGTGCTATTGAATACATACATTGCAGTAGAATGGATAGAGCTCAGACTGGGCAAATTGATTCTCATGGGCAGACCTCCAGTGACTTCACACAAAGCTGAAAAAAGAAACCCTAAGAGACCTTTAAGGCAGCATTCATATGCTAGTAGTTCAGCCTCACTATGTTTGGGAAGATATTCAGCTGATCTGAGAACAAGATCAACTCTTACAAAGCTTAATAATATATTCTTTTGTAGAAGCACATTCATAGGAGACAGTGTTTTATTTCTGTATTGTTGTCAGGGAGGCTTTATTGCTAAATTTTCTTCACTTATTGTTAATGGTTGTGAGATTCCCGACAGTTACACAAAAGCATTAGCAAACATCAGTTTTCTAGGTAATAATAATGAACCTTGTTTATCTTTTCACTCAGATATTCGTTAAATCCATGGAGCAGAGTGCTGCTACTCTTGAATTAGGATAAACATCACTTACTTTTAGTTGTTTTTCATGTTCCAGGCAGGTTACCCATTTTCGTCTTGCACATCTTAATCTGTCCTCGGTTAACTGAAATGTTGTTCATGTTCGTGCTCTCAGTTATTTAACAAACTCATTTCCTCTTGAATGATATGCTTAAACCAGAAAAGTAACGTGTGGACACAGTTCATATCAGACTTTTACTGATTTTGATTAAATATGGTTCAAACAAGCTAAGTCATGTTTATATAAGCCCAGCAATCTGTACCCATTTTTAATAAGCTAGTTCATAAAATGTTTTAAAATTTATTCTAAATTTTGAGTGCAGAAGAGGGCTTATTGTTTAATAGATAAAAATTGTCCATGGTTTTAGTTGCTTTTAAGCCTCCAAATATACTTTTTTGCACTTAGGGCACATCTTTCACCTATGTAAATGTGATATCACTTCACTTCTATCACAAGTGAACCAAGTAGTATCTGTAAATCTCTGGAGACTGAGGGAGAAGCAGTAAGAGTGGAAGAGGTGAAACAAGTCATTTTCAGCCAGCTAGCGTGGAGAATTCACTTCATCCAGTAGTAACAGAAGTAAAGGCACTTACCTTCTAATTTAATACTTACTAAAAGGAGTTGCAATAGGTCTTTACTGTTTGGTACTGTGGCTTCCATTAGTACTTTGCTTTTCCCCTGGCAATGGGGAAATAAAGGGAAAATGCGGACTGTATCTTTAGAGAAAGTGCAGAAGAAAGTGGCTCTGGAAGGAAAGGCTGAGAGAACCAGCTGTTTTAAAACTAAAATGTCTCATATCTCCTGAATGTATGTCTGTGTGTGTGGAATGTCTTCGTATTTCTCGTAGAGTTAACTGACTGCTTTTTTTTTTCTTCTACAATCACTCAGAGAAACTTGAAAGTGAAAAGCTGAATGTTGCTGAAGTTACACAGTCTGAAATTGCTCAGAAACAGAAGCTACAGACAGTTCTTGAAAAGATCAATGAAACACTTAAACTCCCGCCACGAAGCATCAAGTGGAATGTTGACTGTAAGTTGCATGTTCCCAATGCTGTTCTCATTTGTTGACAGCCAAGAGGTTATAGGTGCTATCTGGAACTGTTGAATATCTGGTGTTAAGGATAGACTCAAACCTGGTATTTATAATAGAAGATACTCTACAGTAGAGGGAGATAAAAGGAATGAGAACAGATGCAACATAATCTACTTCCTCTACTGCTGCTCGACCTCCAATTTGAATAAAACGATGCCTTTTTAGGAACTATTGAAGTCCAGTATTTTTGTTCTTAAGTCTGTGTGCATAACAGATGAAGTTTTCTGTTAGTAAATTGGTTTGCTGAATGGAACGAGTACCTGTCTGAATGTAAAAAGTAGGCTGAAGGAAGAGTCCAGAGGCTTCTCTTTCATATAAAATGTGGAATGTACATATGGATGGTATTTCTGATTGCTATAGATAAAAGCTGAACCACTAATGTTGCTTGCAAAAGTCTTATCAATGTCAGGACTTCAGCCATTCTTGTTTCATTAACAGTGAATATAGCAATGTCTACATAGAAGGGCCACCAGGAGCACAGCAGGAGTTATCTTAGTGGAAACATGTTGCAGGCAGTAGGTTGTCAACCCTTTCAGAAAATTAGCCTTTTCAGTCTACTTCAGGATCAGTTGATACCAGTGAATATTTCAACCAAAATGTAACAGTATTTCCTGTCTTGTCTACCTGTCTTGACTTGGGCCATTTTGCATCAAATGTGCCATTCACCAACCAATCTGTGACAAGGAGAGAAATAGCTCCAGCATGGAAGAGCGAACTTCAGGCATGGCTGACTTTACCCTTCATAGGATCCCGCTGAGTTTCCTGTCCCCTTCTCTCTCCCCAATCTCCCATTTTTTTCCATTCTGTTATGCAGCTGGGTGTGGGGTGTTCGGAGGGGCCTGGCAACTTATTTTCTAGCTTAAATTTAAATTTTACATGTGCTTGAGAACTAAAATTTAACTAAAGCTAAAGATAGAGACAGCAGCAGCTGCAGCCAGCTGTAGTACATATCAATGCAAGGCAGACAGACTTCTTTGTAGTGTTCTTTTGAAGCACCTCGTCCCTGACCCCTAACTCCCCAGCAAAATATGCAAGTAATGCTGCATTTTATGGGTATAGATAGGTGGAAAAACCTCCACCACGTAGTTGAGATTTGGACTGGAAAAATAAAGGAAAATAATATTTTAGTGAATATGCTGCTGCTCTACCAGTGATAGAGGGTAGGAACAGGAGGAGGAAAGAAATTGCTAAAAATCAGAAATAAGATTTACTTTTATGCCAGGGAGTTGATATTTGATTAAATATTTCCCACAGAATGGTTTTTGATATCTTGTAAGTCGTGTTAGTGTTAAATACCCATATGAATCCGTCTGTGAAAAAGCTTCAATAACAAGAACTATAACAAGTTGATGAGGAATGTTTGAGTCATTGAGTTTAGTAAGTTATTGCTTAAGGCTTCTGCCAAAATAGGCTCGTTTATCATCCTGCAGACATTGTGGCACTTAAAAATGAATAAGTGCATGTTATGAATACAAAAATATCTTTCTGATGGTCCATAAATCCTTATTGAAATAAAAGAAATAAGGGAACAGCAAGGAGAGTGCCTAGACTTGAAGCTGCTGTATGTGAAATCTGGCTTTTGCATTAGGTTTAGCTTTCCATCTGCGCAAACCTAAGGCATCCAGACATGTTGCAAAACCTAACATTGTGGTACTGACACCCATTATTTGATGAGCTGCATTCACATGAGCTGCTAAGCAGGAGGACACACATAAAGGAAAAGTGCCTAAAAATGCCCTCTGGCTTCAGACAGCAAGAGGATAAAAGTCCTATAACCCACTGTATCCTGAAAATCAAAAATATTTTCTTCAGTTAATTTGCATTTTGTAACCTGTGCTTTTGCTGTCTATTTCAGCTATTCATGCTAAAAGTCTTGTGGCAATACTTCATCTTCTGGTTGCACTGTCACAGTATTTTCGAGCTCCAATCAGACTCCCAGATCATGTGTCCATTCAGGTTGTCGTTGTGCAGGTAAGAGAGGTGTTAAACAGCTCCTGGCAGAGTCGGTGTTTGCTCGTGTATATGTCTCTCTTTTTGGCTCCCCAATAACACACATGTATGCGTCAACCTGAAAAAGGCAGAAGTGCTCTTGTAGTTTGAGCTGACTGTCCTACTTTGATAGAGAAGTGGCAGATTAACATTAAAAATATATGAAGCATATTGTTATAATATTTGAAGCATTGTTATTATTGTAATGTATTTATTTATCAGCCAGTATGATCTCTAAAATGATTATTTTTGATGCTCTTCTTACTTGTGTAGATTCAAATCATCCTTGGCACTGAGTAATGAATTGTCACTGCTTATTGTGTTCACATTCACGTTAGGTGACTAAATGTTCTTTCAGCCTTATGCGTGCTAATTTAGATTACGGTGTTGGCTTTCTCATGAGCATGCAAAAAAACTTTTTTTTTGCCAGTGTCCTTTTTAGTCTCATCTATCTAAGTTTTTCATGCTATTCTGTTTGCTGTTTTTCTTTCAGTTGGATTTGTTTGCTTTATCTTGTTTGTCCTCCTCCCATTTAATTTGTTTTTCTTTCTCTCCAACAAACTCTGCCTTCATTTTTCACACTGTAACTAACTCAGCTTTTATTTTTCACACTGCAGTTCTCTTTATTTTCTTGTCTATTTTTGTCTTTTAGCCAAAGCAGCTCTGAAGTATCTGGTGGTAAGAGCTATTACTCAGGTTGTACATGATTGAAAATCTGTGAGCCAGATCTCAGAAACTAACCACTGCTTTCTAGTGTTCACATCAGACAAGTCTGGGACTTAGGTAACTTGCTGTGGGAAAAATTTGAAGGAGAGTCTCAGTCTCCTAGATGCGTCTCCGAAGCCTGATATCCAATTCCTTGACTCTCAAATTTCCCTTGGTGGGTTTGTGCACGTAAGATATGGATGAAAGAGAACCCCAGCGGGTCTGTACTTAACTTGTCTAGGGCTTCAGACAAAAATTATTTCCAAGCAATTTCTTTTGGATAATAGAAATGTATTAATCACACTCATTTTTTCCTCAAAGCTCTACCAAAATCAGCCTAAAAAGTCAAAACTGCAGCAGTCAGGGCACCTATGGGGAAAAAAGAAAGAAAGAAAAAATAGCTAAAAAAAGAGGAATGTGTACATTAAAAAAAAAAGAAAATCACATCTTGCATTCTGCTGTCTCTCCCTATGTTCAGACAAAATTCTCATTGAAGTCAATGGACATAATTCTCATTTAATAGGCTAATGTAGTTCAACAGCAAATCCACTGAAGTCAGTAAAGATAAACCAATTTAAAAACAATAAGTAGTGGGGGAATCTGGCTCTCTGTTTTGCCTCTTAGCTACACAGCTGTAGCTCAGGCGCCAGTATAGTGCAGGGAAAGCAGTTGCACCAGAAGAAAATCTAAGTAATGTTGCAGAAGATTTTGCTCTGAAGACTCAAATCCTTGCTGAAAGCCAATCAGTGGAACTCCACGACTGTGCTGATTCCCATTAACTGAGAGTGGGGGCTGGTATTCTTACTGTAATTGTGTTTGAGACTTTTTTAATTTTTATTTTATAGAGCTTTTCTTTTTCCCTAAAAAAAAAAAAAAAAAAAAAAAAAAAAAAAAAGAAATCAGTCTTTGAGTCTTTGATATCCTGTGGGACTGCTTCTATATTATTCATCATGCACTCTTTGAACTCAAAGCAAGTTTTAATCAGCAATCAGCAGAACCAAAAGCCTAATTTAGTGTTTAAGCTTGCAAGTCTGGTGTTTCAAACCCTGCCTGATAGAGTCTACACAGTAAGACCATGTCTAGAGAGCCTCAATAGACTTATGTGGTATCTAGTTTTACATTCTCCTGCATAGGATTTGGTAAAGAGAGAAGAAGTAACAGGGGAGAGAAAAATCAAAGCATGAAGTACCGAAAGGTTACCTTAATATGATGTAGAATTTTGTTAGGGTTAACAACACATAAAATGTGTGAGGGTTGCAGTGTTGGTTATGTAGAGTTTATTGAGCAAAGATATTGATAAAACATTTGTCATCTCCAACAAGTAACCAACATGCTTCTCATGAAAGCTTTTATTACCTTTGGCAGTTAATGATGGGAGTCATACGAAGTCTGGGTTATAAAGTGAGTTGGGAGGATTTGAGATACTTGGACCTTTTGTGATTACTTTGTTATATGACTTTGCTTTTCTCCCATACTGACAGATTAAATAACTTTAAACAAAGCTTGTGCTCTATTTGATAATTTGTACTGAAACCAATGAGTTTTTGTGGAGAGCTGGATCTGGCCATCATTTTGCCTCTTTTTCGTTTGGTACTGTATAAAAAGAGTTTAATGATAAGTTGCTTGTGTGCTAGAGCTGGAAGTGAGAGCACATAATAATTTATGTGCATTTGCAGAGTAGCCAGGATGGATTTAGAATTTCTGAGCATTGGAACAGCCTTTCTTGGGTGCACTACTGCTGTAAAGGAAAATTAGGAAATTAACAAATGTTTAGCAATATGCAAGGTATTTAGTAACAGGTTTGTAGCAAATGTAGAAGAACAGCTCTCATGCCTCATCCCGATTATCACTTAGCTGAAAGGAAGGTCTTGGATAACTCCAGTACCAGACTGGAGTGACTCAGAAGGTTCCTTATGGCTTTCCTATAGAAAGTAAGTTCGATCCTCATATTTTATTGATGTAGTATAGAATAGTTTTAGCCAAGAAAAATTGTCAGACCATCATGCACCTCTAAACCCAGGCCTGCATCTGCTCAAGGGGTTGTGTAATCTTCTTCAAGGCAGGAAAATACAGCAGCCCAGTTCATGGGCCTCATCACTGGGGCAGGAGCCATCTGGTCTTTTACCTCCCTTTTTTATAGAAAAAGTTGAAAAAGTTGTTTGCATTAAGGACTCTTCCAAAAAGTTACTTTTCTCTCTCCCATGTAGAAGGCAAGTCTAAGACCAGCATAAATATATCTTTTCATTTTCTGATATGACAAGGAATGAAGAATCTTGAATAATTGCCTACTGTCTAGACTTTACATGCAGTCATCAGCATTTGCCTTACTTTCCTGTCTGTATTGCAAAATTTCACTAATCCCAGTGAACAGAATTAGCAGAGAGAACACAGAGAGAGTCAAAACATGTGCAGAACGCACACTACCAGCAGATGACTGTGATGTGCATGCTAGAAGCAGATGCTTCTGCTTTTTTATTATCCAGCTGACTCAAGTGGTGACCATTTGAGTTGACTCCTGCCATTTTGTTTTACTGCTTCTAGGCACAGGCCACTAACCTACGCATACAAGAGATTTCTTGTATCAAGAGGACATTGGTGTCAACTGATATATAACCAGCAACAGGACTGGGGTCTGGATCAGACTGTGAATGGATTATCTCCCTTTTCTGTTTTCCTTCACAATCAATTTAGCCCTCTATGTGGAGAGAAGCAAAAAGAAAACCAGAATGGCTGAGGCAGAAAACAATGTGCATGAACAGTACAGACAGAACAGCTAGCCAGGGTGGGAGGAGGACAGATTTGCCAAAGATGAAGCCTTGGCACCATCAGTGTTGCTGTTCATTGAAATACAAGGCTTAGTTTGACCCACCAAGACCTACCTCTACTAAAATACTTACATATGTGCTTAGGTGTTTCAAATGTCTTGCTGAAATGGGCCTTTTGAAAGACAAGTCAGTCAAGAACAATGGAAAGAAATACTTCCTGGTACAGGTGGAGTTTCATGTTTCTTGTTATTATACAGCAGAGCTTTCTAAAATGTTTGCGTGGTGAAAAAGTATGCTACAGTAGATTTGAAAATCTTATTTTTCAGGTTTCTTAAGAGATTAAATGTGTAGATCAAAAATTTTACCATAATCATACCATAGTGAACTTTACTGAGAAAAATGTCACTTTTTATTTTTTCCAGAAACGAGAAGGAATCCTCCAGTCTCGACAAATCCAAGAGGAAATAACTGGTAACACTGAGTATGTCAACACCACTCCTGCCAGCAGTTCAGTAATTGAACACAGATGCATCTCAGAAATTCAACCATTTGCTGATATTTAGATTTTGGTATTGGGGTTCCAGGGAAGATGATGCATCAGTCAGTGATTATATTTTAGCGTTTGCAAGAGCTGCAAACATGCTTCTAAAAAAAAAAAAAAAAAAAAAAAAAAAAAAAAAAAAAAAATGGGTTGGGAA
>JAVCKT010028418.1:58658-73287 GCA_032273925.1 Rhynchotus rufescens
AAAAGCAGGAGACCAACATGATAAATGAGAAGACATGAAAAACATAGAAAATTTTCTATGTTTTTGAAACATAGAAAACAAATGTTTTCTGTAACAAAATTTATTTTGCAATATTTCAAGTAACATAAACACAATATTGTATTCAAAAGTCCTTTAAGCAAACCAGAACGATATGTCTTATTCTTTTATATTGAAATTTATTTGATAACAACTAGATTATTTCAGAAGGGAATATAATATAATGTATTTCAGAAGGGAATCTAATAAAATCAGTATTTTGTTAGCCATTTGGATTTTGGAGATGGAAAGTGACAGTAGTAAGCCTTCTATATACCACCTTACTGGGCCATCTATAAAGAAAAAGTTATTTCAAAGCCAACAGAAAGCAAAAGTGGAATATTCTGGAGAGTTTGGATGATTGACTTATTAATCTTTATGGATTTACGAATATGTAACATTTATATGAGGTATCAAGCAGAGCAAAGCACTGCAATTTTTCAGAACTTAGTCCAAGCGTTGTTTTGACTGGAATTGTTTTGCAGTTGATGTGGAAACTACAAATGGAAAAAGTTTTCATAAAATAAACATGAAAAAGCCCTTTTTCCACAGGCAAGGTATGTTGATTTGGTTCAACAGTAGGAAATCTGAGATGTGATCTCACCATGAGACTTTAGTGAAGCCAAGAGATATTATGCTGACTGAGTCAAGACTAATTCAGATTCTCAGTTAGAACAACTTGCTGAATATTCTTTTAATTCTATGGATCTAGTCCAGTTTTCACCAAGCCAAAGATCTGGCCACATATGCTGTTTTCTTTAGCAGCACAGTGTATGTAAGTGAATTACATATAACTGATTTTCCTTTCTCTTTTTTCTTTTTTGTTGTTGTTTTATAGGGCTTTATCAGGAAGGCATGGTAAGTTCATTTGCTTATTATCTTTTTCTTCGGGCAGCCAAAGTATACATCAGTTCTTGTATGGCTAGACACTTTGATCACACTGCAAAGAAAGAGAAGATTTTTATTTTTCCTGGCATGTACATAAATATAGTGTGTGTGTGTGTGTGTGTTCATATAAAAAAAGTATATGAAAAAATATACATGTAGACATGTATGAAATATATTTACAGCAAACTCTTATGGTACTTAACACAAGGAGGAAAGCATCAAATCAGTCTTGCCATCTCTAGAACGTTTTCAGTACGTGTTAAGTTGTAGGCCCTTGTTTTGTTTAACCTCTAGAACATTTCTGTAATAGCATTAATGGTCACCAGTTCCCTGTATAATCCAAAATCACGTATTATGATAAACCAACTGACAAACTTGTTGCTATTTTTGCATACATTGCCTGCTTACACCATATTGAATTTGGGTCATTTTTAAGCAGTTCCAGTTTCAATGCAAGTTCCCATGGCTAGTACTGCTTATTGTCCAATACTGAGCCAGGCTAAATACCTGGCCAACAGAAAACATTGGCCCGAGGAACTTGGGCAGGATCCTACCAAGAATTGAGCATTTGCTAGTAATTTAATTGGAATAATTATCTTAGAGCTGATGAGGAGAGCCTTTCTTTGTTTTAAAGGGCGTCTGCAAATGCCCTTGAATCTACATCAGCAACTTTTATTGACAAATATGAACATGGCTTTTTGTGGAATCACTCTGCAGCACTCAGGAGACTCTGTATCACTCTGAGCAATTTCCAAATAGAAATTTGGAGCTAGAGTGTTTTTTGTTTTATTTTGTTTTCTTCTTCTCTTTAGAAGATAGTACTAATGTAGAGGTCCTACCACTGCTAGTTACAGTATAGCTAACTATAAATGCAATCAGCTCATCGTTAGATGCATACTGTGGCCCACAGGGAAAATTTTTGTAGAGGTAAATTCATGTTCTTGTGCAGAAAAAAATATTTGATTTCTTAGCTCTCTGTATCTGACTGTTTAAGTTTTATGTACCAAAATACTTGTATTTGTTTTTTTTTTGAAAAGCAGAGTTAAGAGTTACTCTGAATCCTATGGAAAATGATGCTTTCTGCAAATAATAGAGAATAATAACAGCTTATGGCAAGAAAAATATGTGCAAAATATACAGTACTTGGAAAAGAATATACTGAAACCATTTGCTGACTCTGTCTTCAACAACTGTGTCTTTAATAAGTGTTCATTATGCAGTCAGACAACTGCTGCGCAGTATATTAACATCTCCAAATGGTTTTTCAGAACGAGATGCATTTGACACTTTATTTGACCATGCTCCTGACAAGCTCAATGTTGTGAAAAAGGTTAGAAGGTTTTTATTTCTAAAGTATGTCATGTGTGCCTGTCCATTCTTTGTGTGTGCACATTTATGTGTATGTGTATATGTAGTATATGTAGAATACAATAATAGTCTGCATACATTAAATACAATTATGCTTTAGACTGAAAATGGAAATACCGTATCCATGATAATGTTACTTTTTTATGGTTAGCGGCATGAACTTAATTTTGGAACACAGAACAAGATGTAATTGTCAAAATTTCCATCATCAGGAAGTTCTCTTATAATGTATGCTGAATAGAACTGAACTGGTAGATTTAGCTTATTCATATCAAAGAGATATCCACTTGACTACTGCCAAGGGTCTGACCTTGAATATTCTGGCTGCTGTCAGATTTGAGCAGAGTCCAGTTACCTAGTTCTCTACAGTCTGCTACTAGCTTTTTTAAAAAGAATTATTGTTTTTAACAATTTTTTTTATTTGCATCATGCTTATTGTATTTCTGTTCTTCATTCTAAAAAACCAGGAATTTTTAAAATGTCACATTCCAGTTTTAAAAATAGTATTGCAGACTCTTGTGCAGATTCTCTTCTGACTGGAGTTTATACTATATGGACTAACTTGTTCTCATGTTTCAGACTCTCATCACATTTGTGAACAAGCATCTCAACAAACTGAATTTGGAGGTCACTGAACTGGAGACGCAGGTAGAGTTTTGTAGCCTTTCTTAAAGGGGAGGAATAGCTGGACTGTATTAAACACTATCGTCCCACATTTTTCCAGAAATACAATGGAATTAGTACCAATGATCAGTTAGGTTGGTTACATTGCTATTTCAGCTGAGAACTCTTTAATGCTAAATAGGTTCATTAGAAGAAAACTTCACCTATTAAGCAAAGATATCAAAAGGGCGACTGCATTTCTCTAGAAGGCTTGTGTGCTTTCATTGGCATAATTAACTGATGCTACTTCTTTATAATGCTAAGTGCTGTAAGAAGACTTTGTGCCAGTCTTGGTCAGGAAAGAACTGTGCACTTGGTTTGGTCCAGCTTCAAGTTAAATAGTTGTTTCCTGCCTACCTTTACAGAACAATATTCTCATGGGATTCCAATGACTTTTCAGTGAGAGGGGTTCATGAGACTAAAGCTACTCAAGTGTATAACTTTGGGTTATTTGAGTAGCTATGCAGCCAATATAAAGAGATTTTTTCAAAGGTAAAATTAAGACTTAGACACTTACTACATTGTTTACTTAAAAAAAATCCACATATTTAAATGTGGCTAGAAACTGCTTAATCATTCATCCGAAACAGCATTTGCTAAGATGATAGATTAGTTGTATTTATTGGTAGAGAGAAAATGAGCTACTTCAGAGAGATGATGAGTTGCTTCAGATAACCCAAAGAAATGGATGAACAGAGTGGGCCTGTGAGGTCTATCAGTGCGCTGAGAGACTTGATGCCATAGAAATGAGTGAGACACTATTTACAAAATTTCCATGCATGTTGCTGTTTTTCAGACTGAACTGTGCATGCATCATAGCAATTAGTTTTCTTCCATTTGTAATTACATATACTGAAATTTAGATTGACACAGACTTGTGGAACATGGGAGACCATGGAACAAAGGAACTCTTTGTTCCTTTATTTCTTTCAACATGCTGAATTACAGTGCAGTTGCAAAATTGCACCTTCATTCTGCTTTTCTCACCTCTGGGAGTGAAAGATGTTGATGACTGGAAAGGTATCTGTACTGATTCCCCACAACTAAGCAAATATAATATAAATAAAAGCAAGGGTGCTTTCAGACCACCTGTCTTTCCAGGAACTTTATTCTGCGTGTATATTTTAGCATGAGGTCAGTTTTGGTTAGGGCACAACACAGCATACTAACTAAATAAAATGTATGCATGCAGTTTAAAATATTTGTATTGATAGTTTATTGACTGTTTTGCATTAGACAATATGTGTTTGCTCAATAAACGAAGCAATGAGTTGTTCATTCAGACAATGTAGTGAAAAATGTCTTTTTTACAGTTTGCAGATGGTGTGTACTTAGTCCTGCTGATGGGTCTCCTTGAAGGCTATTTTGTTCCCCTACACAGCTTTTTCTTGACTCCTGATAGTTTTGAACAAAAGGTAATCGGATTTAATTTTTCTCTTGAAAATAAATAAACAAATGTCCAGCAGTACCACCTTTACCACCCAAGAAAAAAGATGACAATCCGCAATGGACTGTCTAGATTCCATGGATTAGATCTTCCCCTTATAGACAGAGCTCTGTTTACTTTCTTCTTCCAAGTTTCTGAGTCTGTAGCTTTAACCACAAGTTGTTCTGACAACTTATGCTCTATTGTATATAGTTGATAATGATTGTCTTTATTATATTACTAGGTCCTTAATGTATCCTTTGCATTTGAGCTAATGCAAGATGGTGGATTGGAAAAACCAAAGCCAAGACCCGAAGGTATATATTTCACTTTTTTTTCTATCTCCTTAAAACTTTAGGGTTTATTGAGATCTAGGCAGAATAAAATTAAGGTTGAAGGGCAATCCAACACAGAAAGACAAGATATATTTTGAAGTGCTTAGATACTCTGGGTTTTGCAAGATTGATAGACTGCTTCAGATGTTGTGAAGCTTCCTGACTTGCCTAGCCAGAGAAGAATTTGTTTGATTAAACACTAGTTATAGGACATTGATTCACCATGCTGTTCATGGGTCGCTCTTGTGATTCCTGTCGTGAGAGGTTACTGCTGCTCACCATGCAGAAACTGGACTTGCAGCTTCTTCCCAGCAGAATTAGTAGCTGGGTTTCACCTTATTACCGACCATAATAATCGGTCTATTTGAGTTTCCAAGACTCATTGCAGAATCACCTTCTACCATGCACACAGACCTTTCCCACCGTAATACTGACTTGATTGTCAGTCCCTGAGGACTTGGAGGAAATATGCTGTCAATATTAAGCTAATGCTCAGAACGTTACCCCTAATCCTCTGGATTAGTTTCTCTGGAGATTCAGGCTCACATCTTTGAGTCAAGTTTTGCACTGTTCTGTTCCTTTTCCATTCCTCTGAACCTCCAAATCGTAACGGAAGCAGATACACTTCAAAAGCAAAACAAAAATGAGAAACCCAAGCCTGGTGGGACCACAGGTCTCAGGACTCAACCTACACTGCCTGTGTCTTTAATTTGGATTTAGTCAGCCTCCTTTTTTACTACTTTTGGTGGCTTGAGCTTTTATCCACAGCCCTGTGTTAACTACATCAATGGTGTTTCTATCACTAACTTTTGTGTTTGAAATAGTCAAAGAGAGAACGGGGAAATACTGAAATCTAGGGATCCAAGTAAAACAGAGAATATCTGTGACTCCTTACTCCCCATGGAGGTTTAAAATTCTTATGGCATTTAATTTTTCAGGTATTTATTGCTCTAGGGGACAGCTAATTTTTCCAGTATAAATCAAGCCATAAGGATATTTCAGCATATATAAGACATTTCTTGTGCAATTATTGAAATACTTAATATGAAACTTCCTGCTCAATGTGAATGGAAAAACACATCTGGTTTATGTGTTGCTACATTGGGCACAATGCCCATACTTAAAATTTCCAGTGAGCAAAAGAGTATTGAAAAAGATCTTACTCTAAATGTGTATGCTAAATACTCTTTAAATTCCTGTGCTATTTCTTTGATGTTCTTGAGGAAAAAAACCCTGAAAAGTGTTTCAGAATATGAAAAACATATTTAATGCAAAAGAAAATGTGGTTAAATAAATGAGTATGAAAACTAATGGTTTTTATGAGGTCAACAGTTTATTTGGATTATTTACAATATAATTGTAAATGTTTTAAAAAGCTTTCTATGACGTTTTACTTTAAGTGTCCAGAACGTGAATCTACTGAGTCTATAATGAATTCATTTGCAATTTGAGCTCTTTCAAATAACTTGAAACACGTACATCAAAACAAAATGAAGTTTCTCTTTTTCAAAATTGCAAATAGTAAAGCTTTATACATGTTAATTGAACATAATATAGCAATGGAAACGTCTCTTCTTTCTTTGGAATTAATGCCTCTTTTTAGTATAGTGCTTTCTGTTGAGTTCTGTTTTCATAGTGGAATCTTACAGTAACCTTGCAAAGACTGTCAAATTTATCTGTTTGGAAATGAGGGAGATGTGTGACTCGCTACTGACAAGAAAGAGGAAACTTGCTTAAACTTAGACATAAAGATTTGCCAGGTATAGGGAAATGGTGTGGGGCAATATGCCCTTCCTGTAGCTTTTGCACTTAGACACAGTAAACTAAGACATTAGTGTAGATAAATATAATGGCAAAACTACTTGGTAATTATACAATTTGCTAGGTTTACGTGTATCTGAAGATGATAACAGTACTTGCACACCATCTGCTTCACCTCTTCATGCTCAATTCCAAAGACCGAAATAGGAGATTAAGTTCCTGTACAGTCAAGAGAGAGAGATGGAGCCTTTCTGTTGGGCAGTGCAAAGGTGCTGCTTGAAGTGGTGTGAATATCCCCTGATGCACTAACATATACTCCTGCAATATTTCATGTCAATTTGTTTTAAAGATTTCTTGTAAAATAATATTGACTTTCTCTACGACTTCTCTTGGAAACAGCAGGTATTCGTTAGCTTTTTCTTTCTCAGAAATCCTTTACTTGAGATATTGACTGTCTAAGGACTCAGCCATGTACATCAGCTAACTAAAATAATTTTCAGAAATATCTTCTGGGGCACCTGCACATTTTTAGATCCTTTAGAAAAAGTAAGTTTGGCTTAGCAAATATCTTGCTGAAATTAGGCCTAGAAAAGGATGTTGTAGCTCAGAATGGGCCATGCGCTGCAGTCCTTACACAGGAGAATAATTTCACTAGTTGCTGCCAGCTGATTTTTCAAAACTATTAGTTTTCAGCCACAATCACCTGAAGATTCAGTTTTGTAAATATACGTGACCCTATGTACAATTTGTCCCCTGTAGGGATCTAATCCTTGATTACATTGGTTACATTTCTACTTCAGTACCAACAATCATTTGTATCCTTAACTACAAGTGTTTGAAAAACATATGGTTGAGTTGATTGAGTTTAAAAACTGTCCTCTTTATTTCTACTCTTTATCACTATCTGTGCTTGTAATGCTTATGAATCTGCATCTGAGCAATGAAAGGGAGAGAAAAATGGACACTTTATCTGCAAATGTATTGGGCCTATGGAGTTACTAATAGGTTTTTACGGTTTTTTTTTCCCTAGATATTGTAAATTGTGATTTGAAGTCTACACTGAGAGTACTGTACAATTTATTCACCAAGTACAGAAATGTGGATTGAAGAAGTGATTTGGGACACCAAAGGAGAGTTAACAAAGGAAGCATCATCATCATAGCATATTTTTCATCGATATTCCTGTGCATCTTTAACCTAAAAGGAACTAAATCATTTATCTGAAGAATTTTTAATTGATTATTCTTGCACTAGTATTTTCATAGTAGATGTACAATTAAGGCTGTGTAAAACTGATCTAAAATATGAAGAAAGAGGTTTAGAGGAATCTACCTGGGTATTTTTGGCAAGAATCCCTGTCTCAGTAATCTCTCAGTCTTCATGCTGTTCTGCAGTATGTGAAAAGAAAAGCAATCAAAAAGATTTAATCGCTTTAATTTATATCAGGCTTTGAAATCAACCATAGGAAACTTCTGTTTTGAATATCTATTTTAATATTTTACATATATTTTTTCTAATCTAGGGAGAGGAAGATTATTTTCTATCCATGGTAAGATAGTTGCATTCCGTTTGTGAGAACAGAAGAGAAGCAGTTCAATACACTTGTTCACATCACAGCTAATGAGAAAGGACTTTCTCGAGCACTTAGCCTGATTATTTTGTATTTCCAGTGCTGTTAGGCTGGAATTTTATGGGTACAAACTGAAGAGACTATTTAGTTCTTCAGACTTACTATTATGTGATGCGGTGCTTTAAATATATATTTTTGAGCATTCACCATAAGCACACTTTTAAGATTGTTCACTTAGTTTTGTCCAATGAAGAGATATTTTCTGCAAAGTACATATCTCAAAAACTCTGTAACGCAGTTTCCTTATAATGTTTGTATTATTGGCATAGTATTAGAAAGCAAGAGAGTAGCCTCTTTTCCTTATTAGTAGTTTATTGGCAAGATGCAAGTTTAGATTCATTACTAAATGGGATTTAGAGTCTGTCACTTTGGTTTTATGATGAATGTATATTTCTGTATAATATCCAACACTAAAAAAAGAGATTTTTCAGAAAAATATCCTTTAGCATTTCACATACACTGCTTTTAGGTCAAAGCTACTCCCATCTGTAAAGACTCAGTTAAGCTTTTTTGATCATTTTATGATCTAATAGGAGAACTTTTGTGCTTATCTTGACCGAGTAAAAACTGTGGTCTTTTTGGTTTCAGTTTTAACAAAGCCACACAACAGAACTGGGGACTGATTCTGCGTCAGACAAATACCAAGCACCAGTCATGTTTCCATAAAGAAGCCTGATAGAGGCTGTCTGGCATGAGTGTAAATCATCGGACACTACAGTGGCATAAGTTGAGGAGTAAGTTAATCATTTGCTAGAGGTCTTAATGCTACTATTAGATAGCTTTCTAAAACAAGTTTTTATTCCAGCCGCAGATTCTTGGGCTCCTGAGTTGAAGCAAGGGAAAAAGTCCTTAGGAAGAAATTAGGGAATTATTTAGAAATCTTTTGGCTGTTTAGTGCAGGAAAGAGAATTTTGAATAGTCTTCTGATTATGATAGATGAAAGAGAAAGCAATCTGTCAGCTCTTGACCTTGCTTATATATTTTTTCAAATTTTCAGGTTTTTTTTTAGTTGTAAATTTTTAATGTATAAATATTGAGTAAAACATAAGTAGAGTGAAGGCAAGTAATTACATTCTGTCTTTGAACACTAACTGATGTGAAATAAGTAGATAATGACTTCTGCTGGGGGGGAGGCTATAGTAATGATTCTCCTGAGAAATAAATACCAGCTTTAGCAAAAGAAAGGTCAATATTAATTCAAAAGACAATAAACCTGAATGTCCAATGAACTCAGAAATCAATATTTGTATTATTATATATGTTCTAAATACCTTCATTAAAATGTTGGATTCCTCTATATTTTTGATGGAACTTCTCAAGTTAGGGGTGCACAAAAGAACAGTTACTTACCTTAGCTAAATGATTGGACATTTTGATCTCAGTGAAAATAAGCATATTTTTTCATTAATCTATTATATTATTGATGTTTTCGAGAAGCTAAATATTAGGAATTCACCAAGCATTTTTTAAGCAAATTGTGAGACAAAACTTCTTGTGTATATCCCAGCAGCAATATCAGATTGTTCTAACATTTTGCTTTTAAGCTGATCATTTGCAAACCTAAACTGCAGTAATTGTAATAGTTCATTAACAAATGTGTGGTAATTTTTCTGCAGGTCATACTCAGCTGAAATGCTTTTTCGTATCTCATCAGCAGTGCCAAGATATTTTGAATGTCCTATTCAGGAGTGTGCTTTTCTTAAAGAGAGTTATTCAGGTAAAGGAAAATGGTTAGGAACAGTGAGACTGAGTTTTTGCTTGGGCCTGAAAGTACATATGCCTGTACTATATGAGTATGACATTAGTGGAAGTTACTGAATTCTGTACAGAATTACTAATAGAGCTACAGAATTACTGAAGTCTGTCAGGCTCTATTTTCCATCTTTAAAAAACATAAAGATGAGACAGAATAATGAAATACTTGTGCTAAAGTGCAGTGCCCCATGGAATTAATGTAAATTAAAATGTGCTATAAAAACAAAAGCATTATATCTAAATATAAACCCCGGTGATAGTTTAGTTTTAACGCCTACACACAAAGAGTAGTATATCCTGCCATGTAGGAATGGATCACTGCTTATATTTTTGACAGTACAGATTTAACAAGCTATCAGATAAATACAAAAACTAATATACAGATTATATCTTATATTTATTGCTTTGATATAGAATATTATAGAAATATAGAATAATACTGTAGAAAGTTTGCTCTTCAATACTCTATATAGGCCGGTGGCTTCCTTCAGGGAAATGAAATGTAATCTTAGCTGGGGCAAGTTCTGCTGACACATAGGATGCTTTTTTTATTATATACATAACAGTGTATATGAATGTATGGCTGAATGCAGAATTTGCCTCCCTGTTTCTATTAGGGTAGAAATTGTTTATGTTTCAGGTCAATCTTGGTCTTATTTATAATTACTATGAATAATATCAAAATCAATGGATTTAGCCCACAAAATTAGATCTGAACACTACCTGGAGAGGCCTGTTCCTTCTCTGGCTGCAGAGGCAGCCTCTGATCTTGAGGCTGCTCTCTCTGTGCTTTGCCTTAGTTCCTAAAGCCAAATGACACAAACCCAGGCCACTGCCTTAAGATCTCATGATGATCTCAGGGTATGACCCAACAAAACAATGTGTTTCTAAGGGGTGTTCCGTCTCATGGAGGCCCACAGATTGCTGAGCCCGCAGAAGCCTGGCAGAGGCTTGGCATGAAAGGCAAAGTGACAAAAAACAGTTCTGCCATCGGGGCGTTATGAAACTTTTGAACAAACAGAGTGTTCTCTGCTTCTGTGCCTTCCAATCCATCCATTTGCTGTAGCAGCTGTGTGGTATCAAACGCTGGTGGACAAGGCATCTTCTCTCTGGTGACAGAACCAGGAGATTGTCAACCACATGCATTTTTTTTTTTCCAAAGAGGAGCTACAAATTTTTGTAGTATGTCAAACAGAGATTGTCAAAATAGTTATCTAAAGTCCTAGTAACTTGAGGTCAGCTCCTTTCAAATTTCTTTCTCAGCTCACTGGCATTTAGTCATCTTAAAGAACAGGAAAAGGTGCCAAAGGAATCCTTGCATGGTTTCAGCTGACACACACACACATCAAGCACATAATTGTTTTACTCTGTAGTTCAGAGGGAGTTACGGACTCCATTTGTCTGTTACTGAAGCAGATGAGCACAGAATACCTAGTCTGAGCTATTTCCTTGTCTGTGGATATCTCCCTGTTACAGGGGAAAGAGGAGCCCTTGCAGCCACAAAGTTCAGTTCAGAACCTGAATGGACTGGCAAATGCTGGATAAGGTCCTAATCTAGATCTGTTGACTCTGGACCAAGTTGCTTGTTGGCATATCTCCATGTAAATCAATAGCATGTCATCAACAGAGCATTTGGTCCCTTCTCTTTTACAGAGGCTTATGGTATTTGTTTATGGTTTACATTCAAGCAAACTACACAGACTGAGAGAAATACTACTTGGTTGACCTTTTTTTTATACTCATTTTCAAAAAATATGCTTTAAAACTTGCATTTCTAATTTAGCAAACACCTTTTGCCAAAATGCAAAGCTGTAAATCAGAGTGACTTCTAAAAATTATTTTTTTCATTAGAGAGAAAGATATTATATTTAATATACTATATATTAGCTCTAGGTTTACTTTTTTAATTCTTGTCCTATCAAACTGGTCTTCATGTGTTGCCTGTGTGTTTGACAAGAACTCAAAAAAGAACAGTGCCTTGGAGGCCTCGTGCAAGATTTTCCTCCCTGTAACCAAGCAGACTTCTGTCATTTTACTATGAGGATTAGTGTGGGCTTTCTCTTTACAGCTGATGTATGCTTAAAGGTAGAAGAAATCCTTTTTAGAAGCTTAAAAATACTATTTTAAACTAATTTTAAGTATCACATAGTCTGTTACAAGTAGAGAGTGACACCAAAATTATACATACCTCAGCATCCACAGATTTTTCTAAAGAGATTTTGATTCATTAACCGTTTACTAGGGCTAATCTTTTGTATTTTGATGACACAATCTTAGTGTCTATTTCTATTTAAAAACTAAGAGGTTTTTTTATTATATTACACATTAAAACACTGTGTCGTTTAAGTATTTGATTCTAAATTTCAAGATCAAATTCATTAAAAACCTCCAACACAATAGATTTGCAAAATTTGCTTAAAGTACATATCTGAAAATGCTGCTTAATCAAAATTAGTCTGCCTTGCCTTTAGCTGCGGAGTTGATAGCTTTCACAAAATACATTTTATGTGCTGTGTAAATAAGAGACACTCCATCACTGATTTATTTTTCTTGTGCTTTTTTGTGAAACTTTTGTTATGACCCACAATAAAATCTGCACCTGAAAATCGACACTGTATGTTTCTGTTGAACTACATTATGATATGTTCGGGAAAAATTAGGAAGGCTATATGGTTTTATGATCTTGGAACTTCAGACCTCTCTGTGCATCTAACCCACTCTGTTACCTCCTTGTGGGTGTACTCAGTGTTTATTATTTTTAATGTGGAGGCTGGTGACAGCTGAAAGTGGGTTGGCAAAAACAGCCATGTAAACATACACTTGAAATGATTAAAAGCAGTGGGTTAGGAAAATGCTGTACCTAACTCAAAATGGCAAAGTGTACCTTCACTTCAGTAGTGTTTTGCTGAAGAACTTTCATGATGATTTTTCAGTAATATAATTTTCAACAATATTAGATTAAATTAGTATCTAAAAAAGTTAGTTAAAATGATTGAAATTAAACTCTTAATTACCAAAAAAAAAAAAAAAAAAGCCTGCATTTGGGAAGCTTTTGACATCACTGTTATAATCTTATTTTTTATTATAATCCTTTAATGCAGGAGTTTCAGTGCAGGACTTCGAAACAGTCAAAAGTACAGGCATCTAAAGTCTATAGCCTATAGCCACTGCAGGACTGGAATGAATTGAGAAGCCAGCGTTTGATCTTTTTAGTTTCCTTGTAAAGTGGAAACTACCAAGCCAGAGCTGCGTGATCCACAGGAAGCGCTAAGGACAGGGTGAGTTATAGTGCCATTCTTCAGTCACAGCCCTATGTGTTACTTGGAGCTGGAAAAAAAAAAAAAAGTACCTCCATCAGTTTACAGCCTTAAGTCCCACTATAAGCACCTACCACTTTTGTTCCAAATAGGCAAGTAGAATTACTTTTCTTCAAACACAGCAGGAAGGATCATCACCACAAAGGTGATGATCCGTCTGTCTCAATTTCTCTCTCCTCATTCATCCAGAAAATGCAAGGCCTAGATTTGATGAGCTACTGTGCCTATGGGGTTGTTCTTTTTTTCTCCTTCTTAGGAGAATGTCTTCATCTGTCATGACTTTTAGGGTAGTAAGCTTTTTCATGTTGTTGGAGGGGCACCCCATGTGCTGAAGTTGCACTTCTGTGTGTAAATTATTTCCTCAGTAACTGACAGATGACAGGAGAGGGGGGGATAACTGGTGGTTAGACTGTAGAAGGTGGAAAAGGGTTATCTGGAAGAACCTATGTTTTAGGCCTCCTCTAAGGCCAATTTCTACATTTTAATCTAGTAAGGTGATAAAATACAGAAGACTGGAAGAGGGACAAGAACCTGCGGGACTCCTGTTCCAGTGCAAGGTACGTGCTGATCTTTGTTCACACTTTGACTCCTATGTCCCACTGCTCAGCAGTTCCCTTCTCTGCAAAACAGCCTTAGGAGAAGGCATTCCAACCCTGCACAACCTCTATTAGGTACATATTTCCTCAAGAAAAGCAAATGCACTTGGGGCTGAGTGAACCCCCTTTTGAAGGTGAGCAGCCTTCCAGAAAAGAAAGAAAAGTCAAGAAAAGTCAACTGCTGAAAGAAAATGTGTTCGAAAGAAAATTTGGCTGTGCTGAAAGAAAATGGCAGCTATGACCGCATTTTGTCTTTGAATCTGGCTGAGGTTTCTTGGGCTTTCTCTGAGCATGAGTATTGAACTGAATACTAGTACATCTCATTTTTGGATACCAATCAGATTAAAGCTAGAATGATTCAGTCCTATTGAGACTGGATCAGTTCTGAACACATACAGATATAAAATGCTAAGGAATTTGCATATAAAAAGCAAGGATGAGATCTTTTAGGAGAGAGGTGAAGTTCCAACAGGTTTTGCAGCCTCACAACTTTGGTGGTTCTGTTCTGTGTGAAGAGCTGGAGTCAGCCTTGAGTGCTGCTCTTCACAACAGCTGGGGAAGGAAGACAGGAAGAGCATCCTCTGCTTCCAGTCTGAGATCTCTGCCTTTTGGCACAGTGTATGAGCTGTTTTCTACTTGGTTCAGTTTAATTTTATGAAGAATAAAGCTGGCAATGTCCTTTAAGAATTTCTCCCTCTCCTGGATGTTAGCAGTCTTCTAGTTAGGTGGAAATCAATACTCAACTGGTACGCTGGAGCTCCATATGCTTCAGCTGTGACTAGCCATCACCATTCACTGCTTAGAGCTTTTGATGCTGAGAGGAAGGAGCGGTG
>JAVCKT010028421.1:10432-26575 GCA_032273925.1 Rhynchotus rufescens
TGTTGCTGCATTTTGCATGGAGCAGGCACTTGCTCATTAATTCATAATTTGTTGACAACTGACCATCAGATGGCTGGCAGTTCTGCCCTGCAAATTAATGTGTTTCAAA
This sequence comes from Rhynchotus rufescens, assembly GCA_032273925.1. Lineage (NCBI taxonomy): Eukaryota > Metazoa > Chordata > Aves > Tinamiformes > Tinamidae > Rhynchotus > Rhynchotus rufescens. The sequence goes on from JAVCKT010028421.1 coordinate 10,542, forward strand.
CCAAGTCCATACAAACGTACTGCTTCCTTTTCCGTTTCACTGGCATGTGTTATATTCATAGGCTTCAATTAAATAGTTGATACAGCTACTTTTCCTTATGTGTAGAAACTGTTTTGTTTTGACTTTGTTTCATATCCGGTATTTATGCCATGCTTGTCTGTATTTAATATTGTATAGTCCCTAAAAATATTTACAATCAATACCAAATAATGGCAATGAATTAAATCTTGTTTAACGGGACTATACAGATGCTAAGTTTTTGTTTCCTTATCCAAAAACAGCTAAAAATGTTTAATAGCAATTACAATATTTATATATATTTATATATTATAATGATAGTGTAGTCATTTTTGAAAATGGTAGGGATGAAATAAGTCGTATATTATTTCCAGTTCTCCCTGTGTTTGGTTAAAAACAAACAAGTGCATTCCTGTTTACATATCCAATCTCACTCTTGTTTATTACATGCTTAATGAGAAGAGAAAGGAAACTAGCAAGGAACTATCATGTTAATATAGTTATAGGTTTTGTAAAAGTCTTGTTTTCATATATAACTGTTTGCATTGTGGTGTGTCTCTATTACATCTTGCTCCTAACACTCTTTGGTTCTTTGTTCTTTGCTTTTCTTAATGCTTTCTTAGATAACTTAAGTGTTTGTTTTTGCTTTGTCAAATTAGCGCTGATGGCTTTAGATGCAAGAAATACCCTTGATAGTATGTTTTTAGGCATGAAATACTTTCCAGATAATCATTCACCAGCATTGTGTTATCTTAGGAGAAACACAATCTTGGTATGTGGTTTTTTTTGTTTGTTTGTTTTTTTTTTTGATTGTATTTTTGTGACTTGTAACCATAGAGAAATAATGTATTGCCATACATATATCCTGCATCTTGCCACAGTCTCTTAAAAATAGAGTTTCTTGATAACAGATCTCTCTATAAAAAATATAACTGTATCTGATAGACTAGTCAGCTCTTCAAAAGCTGGTGATTCTTGGGGGAAGAATGAAAGGAGAGGGAGAGGGAGAGAGAGAGACATCAGAAGTAACGTAAAAATCACCCCATGCAACCCATATTATTCTAAATCAGACTTCATGTCTCGTTTTAATTTACAGATACTCTGCAGGTTATATGTGTGAAAATACAGTAATGACATAAATATGGCAGTTTTATATGCTTAGCAGTAGTCCTTGGCTGATCTGGGTAAAACAGATGAGTGAATTTTAAAATGCAAGATGTTGAAGAAAAAAAAATGAGTTTGCATTTCAGATCAAAAGAGGTGCATAGCTTTTTAAATATTCTGGTTAGTGCAATCATGCAGTATAAAGCCTCTACTGAAATTACATGTCCAGCCTCCTCCCAGAGGGAGCAGTGTGGAATTTGATGGTGATCTGCAGCACTTTGTCATAAAGGCTGAAACACTTGATTGTCTAGGAACTTCCTGTGAAAACGAGAGAATGTGGAGGTGCATTTATTGATATCATAGATTTAAAAAAAAAAAACCAAAACTAATAGTGGCAAAAAAAAAAATTCTTATAAGTAAATAAGAATTGCAAGTCCTAGTTTCAAATGCTTTGAAGTTCTTCATACTGACAGCACAAAAAGATCTTGGTTCAGGATTTTTTTTTTTTCCTCAAATCCTTAAAGTTTAACAGCACTGCTTGTTATATTTGGGGAGGGGAGAAAAGCCCAAAACTTAAATTGTGATGCTCAGTATTTTCCTTCCAAAACCTTAGTGGAATGTTTGAGTGTGTTTTAAAGCATGTTTTTGTATTATCTTTAAATGCAAGTTTGATACAGATTATAACTTTTTTTTTGGATGTTATTTGTACTGATACTCTTCAGGAATGGGCAGTGGGAGTGCTGGAAAAGAAGGGGGGCCATTTAAAACTCTTTTAAGACAACAGACTCAGTCAGCTCTGGAGCAAAGGGTAAGGCATACATGAAGTATTTTACTTATTTCTGATTTGCTAAAGTGGCAACTTAGCTTTGGGTAAGGTAAATATTTCTTGTTAGTTTGTTTGAAAAAACAGGCATAGCTTTAATGCCTTTTATATCTGCATGTGTTGAACATTTAATAGCCTTTTTATATACAAATGATATTGAAGTTTAATACATTACCAATGCATTAAAAACAAGAGTGGAGCAAAAAAGAGCAATGTTCACAGCACTCCAATGGTTCTAGCTGGTGGGTGAGAAACAGTTCTATTTTTCTGTTTTTTTCTTCGTAAATTACTGATGGATGTGTCAGTTTGCTACTTTAGCATTCTGTATTTAATTACATTTGATAGAAGTCAAACTGAAAAAATATTGCCATAGCTTTCAACAAGGTGATAGCTACATTTGTAGTCGAGAGAACTTTTAATTTTGAAAAAATAAAATTGGTAGCGTAATTCAGGCTGTATTCTTTTACAGGAAATCTTGTGCATGTAGTTTCTATGTAACTCTTAAAAAATTCTGAAACAATAAAAAGGCTTTGAAAGGTTAAAGATTTTAGAAGAACCTCTGTGAGACTAAGAAACGCCATGTATTTTTATATTGTCAGTCTACAGTGGATAGAATTCACAGTAAAAATAGGGCTGTTCATTTCAGAATTGCTTTTTTATTTTTTAAACACATTATATACTGCTATTGTCAAAATGCTGTGTTATTGGTTAAGTCCTTTGAAGTCTTGCCCTTTGAAGATTGATTTAAATGTAATTAGAATTTCTGTCTCAACTGCTTAGTACCACATATTTTTGAAAACAAAATGAGCTGCGTGTATGCAATGTAAGTGAAGTGCTACTATTTTGAGTAAGTGGATGATTCTCTTTTTATTTTTTGTGTTATCCATTGCTAAGGGAGGATCGCCTCATAGGTTCTGTAGAAGGCGGGTATGTTCCAAAACATTGTGACTTCTTTGTAGCCTTTTTTATATTGTATTGAGGATTTCTGATATTTCAACGCTCATTTTTTTAAGCATTTTGGGAGACTTCTTTACAATCTTAATCATTCAAGTGTTTTATATTTTTGTTCTCTCTCTTTTTTTTTAAGACCATTTATTAAAGCAGCATATTTTATCATAACTAGTATTTTGCATGTTCGTACATCTCAATTAGCATTTTAATTTCTTTTTAAATAAAAGTCCATGACTTTTTGCTTTTAGCGTTTTAGTTTGAAAATAAACCAACACTTTAAAAAGATTCTTTTCCCTGTCAACCCTTGTCTCAACTGGCATTTTAGACATTTCATATCACATTGTTCTTTTCTTTAGAAAGCTTTCTAAAAACATCCTAAAATTGTAAAGTAAGAACACAGAGTATTTTTAGAGGTTCAATGATTTGCATCTTGCTCTGGTAAGATACTGCCTGGTGAAGAAAATGTGGTAAAATGGGGTGGAAACTTGTTGGATCAATTATTAATGATAAGATAGTGATGCCATTACCAAGCCTGTGGTCTGTTAAGCGCTACTGAGAATGCAATCATGATACTTTTATGAGAATTTCCTACTGGATGCCTCTTTTGCTGCATTACTTCTCTTTCAGCTGCTTAACTAGAATGAATAACAAAGATTCAGGGGGAGTGATATTTAGCTCAAAATGTCTTTGGAGCTCAGAGGATAACTTGTTTGTTTTAATGTTATTCATGTAAGTAGTGCACTTTATGTGTATTGGGATAACATTTGTTTAGGAGAAAAAGGAATAAATTTGAGATGTATGTTTTATTTTTGTGTATATTAGCAATACACTAAGTTGTTTTGGGACATATTAAGATTATTTGGGAATATTGTACTGTGAAGACATTTCAAATGATTCCTTTAACTGGACATATTAGCTTTTTGGTAGTTTTCAGTTTTGGTGTATCACTTAACCCAGATTATAAACTGTAGTAGATTCTGTTGTAAGGGTAATCTTGCTCCTATTTTTTTTTTTTTTTTTTTTTTTTTTTTCCCCTGTAAAAATACACCAGCCTTGAAATGCATATGCTCATTATATTTACATTACTATGATATAGCAATCGCAATATGCCTGGCAGTAGTAGTTGCAGCTACAGCACAGCTATCTTAGATCTTTTTAAGTATAAATGTATGGATTATATTCCTGCCATTGGGCAATTTTAAGCTTACTTTAATGGTGAAAAATTAGCCTCGAGTATTTGTACAGATGTCCAAATGTTGTTCTTACTTGCATTTTATATCTCTGACCTCAGCTTGGACAAATGCTCTTATTTTTCCGTGTTTGCATCCTGCAAGTGCCTGGGAGAGTCCTTACTGCTTCCTTTTCCAAGTGCCCTGGGCTCCATCTGCGGGGCTGCTGCTGCCCGGGCGCCGCTGCGACAGAGCAGCCGCCCCTCTGCAGCTCGTGCCTCAGATGCTGGCTTAAGCAACCCTTCCTTCCAGTTCTGCTGCAAAATGAATTGCAGAATTGTTTGGTCACCCCACAAGATGGTTCAGTGAATGTGTTTTGAAAAAAAAAATCCAGAAAATTATCGATATTTTTATATGGATGTTATCTTATCTGATTCAGCCCATGATACTCTGTTGACATATCTGAGCATTATAAGTGTTATCTGCAGGAGTGGGACAGGGATGGGAATGAATAACGGGGTAGACAGGAGACTGAGAACTGCTTAAGCCAGCACAAGTAACCAAAAGGAATGCGTGTACAGTCTTGCTCTGTGTGTTCCTGCATTTCTGTGTGTTTGTGTAAAATGCAATTAAAAAAAAAGCAATGCTAGCAATACATGTATGTGCAAACACAAACATTTTTAAGTGTTGTATTAATATAATGTGTCAGTTATTGACACTTATGCGACGCTTATTGCAAACCTTGCCAAACTTTCTGCACCTGGCAGCTCTAACAAACCTAGGATGATACAGGAATTGAAGGGGTGAACGTCATTTTTCCAGAATCTATGTAGGCAGTAACGCTGCAATGACCTAATGAATCAGCACTGCTAAAAATGATTGACTGTTTCCAGTGGCATGCTTTTAAAAATCAGCTTGTCATGTCTTCTGAAATACAGAGAATCGTTTTATGCTGCTCATGTTTTAAAGATAGTCCATTGGAAAGTCCAGGAATAGAGGAAAACTGTAGCATAGCAGTACTGCTTCAGATTCTTGCACATTCTGTTTTTCATGCAGTAAGTATAGCTCTAAATTTTGAAGTGTTACAGAGTACCACACGTAGTTGAGGATGGAACCTGTATTTGTAAATAATAATTTTTAAAATCTAAATGATTTAAAAAGGGAGGGAGAGAAGCCACACTGTGGTGATGGGCTTCCCTCTGTCGGAACAAATGAGACTTTCTTAATGGGACAAGAGCAGAGCTTCAGGGAGGCACTTTTATCTACCTTTTTGTATGAGACTGAATCTGATGTAGGTCTAGTTGAAGCATATATAATAATATAGGTTTGCATTATCCATGTCTTGAGTGTACTGGTTGGGCAAACTGTTTCTATTACTTCAGAATTTTGTTTGTGGTTTGTAATGTGGGAAATACAGGCAAATTGCAAGTTTGAATATGTTAAAGCTATGCTGAGTACAGAGACTGACAGAATTGCATAGAAACCAGATGTAATTTCTGAATTTCCAAATAGATTGAAGAACATGAGATTTACTTTTTCTTTTAATAAGATTTAGAGTATGAAATATCTTGCACTTTCATGTTCGCTATGTATTATGTTAGTATAATATAAATACACACTCATGTATAAATGTAGTACAGACGTAATATAATTTAAGATTGTGTATGCATAAAATATTTTTTATTGGTTCCTAAATTCTGGGAAAAAAAAAAAACATTAATCTTTAATGTCATTAATAAGGCATATCATTCAGGGAATTGAGCAAACATTTATGTTAATTGAAATAAATGTCATGGAATTACGCAGCAGGAAGAAGGGAAATTGTCAGAATAGTAAAAGCTTGATTTGTAAAGCCAGAGTAAAAGAGGCTGCTGGCAGGGGGATGATGCCCAGGGGAGGAGAGGAGGCTGTGTTGTGGTCAGGGCTCCCTGGCTGTTCTGGGATCAGAAAAACACCCAGTGTTCGGGTGGCACCTTCTGGTGGGGTCTTTGCCCAGGCCCTCTCTGAAGACCTTCTCTGAAAGTCTTGTGCTCCCCTTGGCAGACTCCTATGCTGAAATCTTCATGATTTCTAGGCATGACCAGCCATTTAATGTTTTAAGGCATGGCTACAGTCCTTTTTTATTATTTTATTTATGTATTTTACTTGTAGTTGTCCATACTGTTGTTTCTGATTCTGAAGTTTGCTCTCAATTTTTAAGTCTAGAAATCAAAAGAAAATTCCCAAAACTCTTGTGGAATATTTTGTAGGATGCTGTGGGAGCTCTAACAACCTTTCAAGGGTTGTCATAGTTCTCAAAGTGTTTTCTTGTTTTTAATCCCTAGTAGGCTTTATTTTGTAAAGAGAGTATTTATATCATGTATTGCTGGAAGCACTGTGGTCATCTCTGCATCCTGAATGCTGTCTAGGTAGAGGCTCAGTTGAATGATACATTATTGCAAGTGCCTTAAGTATGTGAGAAAGCAATATATTCTGCATTTGCTTCCATATAAAATTACAATGTTTAATATTTTTTTCCATTTAACCAGTCTTCATAACTCTTATCAACTGTGATTGCATGATTTTTTTTTTTTTTTTTTTGCCCCCAAGCACTCAGAATTGCCAAACATAGAATTATTGCCTTTCCCCCATAAGTATGCTGTAGTCCATACATTAGGCAGTTCTAAATAGAATGTCTCTAAAGAAACGCAAAATATCCTGGTTCTGGGCCCACTTTGTTTGAATATGAAGGTATTTTATTTTTTTCTCACCACGTATGTCCTGAAGAAAGACTTTTTTTCTTATCTTTTTTTTTTATTAGTCTATTACTTGGATAAGCTATATTTTTGAGTAGTGACTGAAACTTGAATTCCGATTCTTCATTTTCATTAAGAAACATTAAAACTCACAAAGATGAAATGGGAGGTGAATTTCCTCAATTTGATTAAGAACTTAAAATCTTATTTCAAAGTCTTAGTTTTATTCTAGAAAATTGGTAATTACCGATTACATTTTGAGCTCATGACACTAGCAGATCATTATCCTAACTTTTCTTTTGAGTAGGCTTTTGTATAGTAAGGCATAATTCCTGCAAAATTACGGGTAGTTTTGCCCTATTCTTCAGGATCAACTTTACCTCAGCTCTACGTTAGCCATAAAACACGTAGAAAAATACTATTTTTTTTATCAGTTGGTGATAGTCAAATTGTTGTTCAGCTGCCATCTTAAAGATAGACAAATAGATACTTTGTTAATGGTAATGCATAAGGTTTGGATTATTAATTACTACCCTACTGAACTGCAAATCTATGGGGGAAAAGTATTCTTACATTGTAAAACACTTCTGCTTTTATTACATTGTGTTGAGTATATGAAGACATATAATTATATAGCGCTTAGTAAGCCTGAAGGACATTTGGCTTCATGTAACTGCTTTGCTTGAATTTTGAGGAGGTTTTGAACTCGCTGCATGTTTCTTTTTGGGGTGGGAGCTGCAGTCAGCAGTGTTTTTAAGCAGCCATGTGTTTGTTTTTAATCATAACAGGAATTTCCATTTTTTACCTTGACGGCCTTTCCGCCTGGCTTCCTCGTGCATGTTGGTGGTGTGGTCAGTGCGCGGTCCGTGAAGCTCTTGGATCGCATTCACAATCCTGGTACGTTAACGCAGAATCAAGTTTTCCCAAGTCCCAATTTCCACAATGTCCCTGTATTTCTAGCCTTTGAAATGTTGTATCTACTAAAATATTTATCCATTACCAAAGTCTCTACGAACAGTGTTTGTTGAAGGTAATGGTTTTCATACAAGTATTTCAGCTTGAAAACTATTAGTCATTCAGAGAGTATGTTTTTAGTAAGAAATTTCTAGTAAATTAATAAGAAAAAAATATTTTGATTCTAATAACTTGGCTTATTTATTTATTATTATTTTGAATTATCAAGAGGCTGGTTATTTTTGACCACTGCTTAGTATTAAGATTTGATGTAATCTTTCTACTAAAACATAAGTAAGATGAAATAATTGGTCTAACTGCAAATGTTTTCCGTTTTTAGCTCCTTGCAATACTTCAGGAATAAGCAGCACAGTTTAGCTCAACATGTGTTTTTAACAGGGGGGAGGGCACAGGGGGGAAAAAAAAACCTTTACAACTTTTTTTCTGTTTTTATTTGATAATATATACAGAACACCGCTTAAAATATTTTTTGTTTAATATTTACTTGGTAAGTCCAGTACTGAAACATTTATGTTCTGCATGTCCTAGTTCTGACATCAGAATTAAGTTGTTTTGCCTCTGAATTCGTTACATTGACTGGAACAAGTAGTGAGGGCTACTTTTTAAAAAGTTGGAGTTAATTAATGATCTCAAAATATGGGCAGATGAAACCAAACAGTAGCACCTGTACTGGTTTTGCACACACTTGTCAGGAGTGATAAAGTTCGTGTAAATGCAGCTTTTTAGAAAACTTTTACTTCCATTTTTTTCCCATATGTTTCATTATTTTTCTGCAAGTAGTTCTTCAGCGAGTTGAATTATTGCTGATGTAAGGAATCAATAAACCACCAGAGAAACTGGAATAAAATCCAGTAACTCAAGAAAAGTAAGGGATTTTTAGAACACCCAAATGCACAGTATTGGTTTATTTTTTTTCCCTATTTCTGAACTTTTACCCTTGACCCTACAATGGAGAAAAGATTAAGAGAAATCTCCAGATGTATTTCAGATGTCCCCTATGTTTCTTTGCCACAAAGTCGTCTTAAGCTTTCTGTATTTTGACATGAATCTGATAAAGGTAACTTCTATGTTATATACTAAGTTTACTGTATTATAAATTTATTTAAGAAAAAAATAAAAAGATGCCAGTTATGCTTGGAAGTTTGCCAGAATACTTCTTGGCTTTATGCACTCTTATTTTTACCAATTGACTGTAGAGATGCACACGTGTATTTGCTCATTTAAGTGGCTCTTTGCAGCAGTTTTGAATTTTAGATTGCTCCTGACAAGTAAATGTAAGATGCATGGTACTTCAAACTCAGTATATTGCAAAACAGTAACAAAAACAACAAAAAAAAAAAAAAGGAGAATGGAGGATCATAGTTAGGAATTGGAAGGGGAAGAAGTAGAAAAACATTCTGGTGTAAGTGTTATCTTTTAAGCAGTTGAGTTAAGTCTATAAAATATTGAAGGAGACGTTAACTGGAAGAGGAAAGAGCAGTTTAAGGAGCTGTTTGAAAAGCAGTGAATGATCCAGTAATTGCTCTGTTCTGTACACTTTGATCACGCCTAGTGCTAGTTTGCTGTAGCATGCTCCTTTCTCCCTTTCTATTTCAGCCTCTTATTAACTCTGCTGTCTGTGTCTTTCCAGTTCCTGTGGAGTGGTCTTGTCAATTGTGTTCTTGTTGGTAGTTTTTTTCACTATTCTGCTTCTATAACTGATCTACTAATTTGCTGTTTTGAACTCAGCCTTTGTCGGAATTATGGGTAACACAAGATCATACAAACTGCTAGACTGGAATAGTTTCAATTCAGGTATTTGACTAGTCATTCAGTACTACATACGCTGACAGAAATTATGGCAGCTCAGTGAAGTTTTTAGCAATGCTGTAGAATGTTATTAGCTTAATGCTTCAAATTTAAATCTGTTTAACCATCAACTCATTTCTTACTTGCTTTAATGTTTTTATTAAAGGCTTCCTTTAAAATTGTGAAACACTGTTTGAGTATAAAAGAGCATTGTTAATAATTTAATATCAATCTAAAATTTGAATATTCAGATGATAATTTCTTAGTAGCTTTCAACTCAATGTCTGCAAAATATAACTCAGGGAAAGAGAATAGATTGTCCTTCATACAAGCAGGATAGTGCCAGGTGTGTTTCTCATGAGCTTACACTTTGGGAATAGCTCTTCTTCTGATGACTTGAGGTAAATCATGAATGTATTTATTCTAAAGGGCATAAAGATGGACTGAGAAACCAAAAATTAGATAAGGAGAAAAATCTGTTTGCAAAAGTGGTACATCTTGTCCAGGGTGTTTTGCTTCATAAATCTTATATTGTAAAATGCATTAGCTTGCAGGATTTCTGTCTTCTTATCTGAACTTCTAAAATACTCTAAAACCTAACCCGAGAAAGCCCCAATGTTCTATTTTTTAACAAAACTTAGTGGCCAAAGCATGTGATTTCTGTATACAGCCGTGGAGAGAATGGAAGAGCTGGTGATAAGAGTCTGTATCAGATACTGACCTTTCCAGAGGGAAGGGAAGGCAAACAAAGGCTCTCCTCTCCCTTTTGAAACATTAGATTTCTTGGAAGAAACAAGATTTTGTTTCTTCACATGGAATATGCAAGCCAGCAGTCCCTGCCAGCCACTGATGTTTCTCTAAAGGTGACCTGTAGGGGTTTATTTCCTCCAGAAAAAATATCCTTCCTGTTACTTCACTGCTGCAGTGCATTTTATGTACCATTTGTCTCTAGAAGTTGAGCAGTCATTCTCTACACTTCAGTTTACCTTTCCCGGTTTACAAATAGTTCAGTTACAGGTAGTAGCTGAAACCATTGGCTCCTTTTTGTCTGTACTGCTGGTATTACAGTTTTGAGATTATGCCTTTGTGGATTTGATTTGCTTTTGTAAATTATAATTACCTTCTTTTTTTTTTGTTTCCATATGATAATAGTATTATGTAATGATCAGGTTACTGGTATAGCACAGATTGTTTCAAGGTGTTAAACAAAGAATTCTTGTATGCAACTTATTTGGTACTTTTAAAAATGTAACTTAATTGTTGCTTTCTTGAGCTAGTGTTTAGCAAGATGTTACCATGTAAGAATTTTATTGGAATAGCTGACTAAATGAATTGTGTACAGGCACTAAGTATACATTGAGCTAGGATAGAAAGTGATTGAGAAATGTAAGCCATAGAAAGCTAAGGAGAAATTGTGAAATCATTCCTTGACAGAGTAGATTAAAAATGACGAAGAGATAAGCAGGAAGAAGAATGCGTATCTGTATTGCCTGCAGTTACACTCACAGGTGGTTGTTACATAGACCTGGAGTGTAGAGGCCTAAAACACTGATTTAAGAGTTTATGCTCTTTTCATGCCTGTAAGTATATGTTTTATAGTAAGTATATGTTTTAAAGTATATATTTTGTAGAAAATCCTGCTGCTTCCTCCACATATTAGGAGCTCTCTAGTAAGAACTTTGCTATTTACTCTGCTAGGCGGGGCTGAGTAGACATGCTCATATGCCTGGAAATATATTGCTTTTGCAGTGCTAGGTGTGTCACTATCCAGAAAATAAAGGCAATAGACAGTTGCTATATATGACCCATTGTGCATTGTGGTGGAGTGTGTGATGGTGGTGAAAAGTTGCAGAGGGTTAAACTGGGGTTTGAGGGTGCTAGAAAAACACATGCTGAAGTAGAGGCTGCCTGTGTTTGCTGCAGAGGGGAAGGGAATAGATAGAAAAGAAACTGCTTAAGCTTCCAGAACAACCTTCTTTAAATGTTTTATGAACATGAATGAAATTATGAAAAGGTGATGATCAAGGAGAATCTGCAAGATAAAAATATGAATAGTTAAGAACTCAAATTCATGGAAAAGAGGGAATGTAATGCAATGGAAGAAATGCTCTGGCCCTGTCTGTGAAAAAGGCTATTTAAAAGGTACTCTAAGTATAAAAGTCTGATAGGAGTTTGAGATGCAGAAATCTGGCCATTGGGATACAGAAGTCCGGCCCTTTGTAAATTCTCACTTTGAGAATAAATAGGGGGGAGGAAGGTGACTTTGCAAGTGTAAAGAATGTGTGGAATAGATGCTGCTTTTGCAAACTACAGTTTCATAGCAGTTCCAGATAGAGTGTTCTTACAGGATTACATTTCTAACCTCTTCTTTCAAGGAGTCGCACCAGGAGTAGCTGCTCCAGTAGTCAGAAATATGGAATGAAATATGAAATGAGACAAGAGTGTTAATAAAATTTCCAGAGCTCCTTGATAACGCAATACTTGAAGTGCCAGATTCTGCAGAGCTCTAGTTTTGTTTATGAAGAAATGGAAGAGGGAAGGTTGGGCATGTCTTGGTTCTGTAACTGAATGCTTTTCTTTCACACCAATGTGAATTTGTGCTGAATGTGCAAATTAAACCTCCTATTGCAATTTGGGATATAATGGTGGTGTGTTCGAAAGAATGCAGTTCCTGTCAGAATGTTTTCAGTACTGTCAGAAGATCATTCTGAACTGGTAGAAAATGCAAAATTTAAGCTTTATCTCTAACCTTTCCTTGAAAAATCTCTATATCTTTGAGGAGCTCAGGAGGGGTTGATACAATAATGGGATGGTAAGGCAACTCTTAAAGTGTTAACTGAATAGATTGAGACATAATGAAAGCTTTATGGTGCTTGAATGGATCCTTACCTTTCATGATTTATTAGAACCAAGATTTTTCCATATTGTTTTACTCTGTACTTTTTCAGTGGACATCCCAGAAGACTGAATATTCCCTTTCTGTGTACATGTTTATATAACTGGGCAAACTGGGCAAATGTTGGTTCTTGCTAGTGTAGAGCAGAATAATAATAAATTTCCTTTGAAATTCATTAGTTAATAAACTTGGCATATAAAGTCTTTGCATAATAATAAGTAATTCTATTAAATCTGTTCATTGACTGAAAGATCTCCCTAAACTTGAACAGATGGTGTGAGAACCACCATAGACTTTTCACTGAACAAAAGCTTTAGTAAAGCTGTTGCTTATTCCACCACTGCAGTTTGTATTCAGTTAATTAGTACATAAGAAATAATTAGTTCCTAAGAAAGAACTTTGGTCCTGCGAAAGGTTTTTGTTCTTGCACGTTACTTCTCCTAATTTCAAACTCCTAATTTCAAAATGTGGAGATCTACTAAGACCGTTTTGTTAATAGAATTTCCTTTACCAATTTCAATAATTCTGGGGAGCTTTCCAATCTACCACTTGAACGTATGGAGGTAGTAGTGTTGGTGTGGCCCAAAATTTATTACTGTGTTTAGAAGAGAACTAGAATGATCCCAACCGAAGGAATACGTTCCGCAGTGCTACAGAAATACGGACGAGCGTGTAGTTGTAAAATATCTGCCAATGGTATTTTAGAAAACTAGAATTTAAGTGGCAGATAATATAAGCTCTAATTGACCTTAATAGTATTGCAGAATTAGCTTTAATGGATAAGAACCATTATCTGAGTTGAATTAGGCACAACAGATTTTCCTTCTGTGTTAAGTCTGTCTGTGCTATTTTTGTTTCACTTGCTTTGTTTTTTTCTTGATCAGATTGTTCTATTTAATATAGGCGTATTCTCATTCAGCATATATGACATTCTTCAATACCTGAGAATTCACATGAAGAAATACCATAGCTAAACGGAGAAAAATTATGTGATTCGCCTTGTTGGCCTGATTCTGCTATTGCTTTGTTGGCCTGATTCTGCTAGATAATGCAGCTTCTTTAACAATTTGCTGTAATATTTTTTCAGTGCTTTTTTTAAAAGGATTTGAGTTCTTTTTTGTCATAATATGTTCTCACTGAGGCTCTTAACTCACTCCAAAGGGACCTGAATAAAAGTGCCTGTTCATTAGTTATTGCATCCAGATGTGCAGAGAGGATTCTCTGGCTGATTTGTCTTAAAATAGAGCATTGTGATCATACAGAAATAATGGATGTAGAGGCTCTGTGAATATAACAGATAAAAAGTAGTGTAAAAACAAGTGGCAAAGGCAGTGGGAAGTCCTGCCACATGAATTAATTTCTCTTCCCTACATATGTGAGGTAGCTTGCTCCATTCATGCAGACTGGTGTGCAGAGTATCTGGTCTGTGTTCCTTTTGTGTTCGAAATTCTGTGCGTTTCTTCCAAGATTTATACTAGATTTAAGAAAACTCTTGTGGCTTGTTTTATGGTGCCCAGTTACTTGGGTTTCATGTTTTAAAATGTTTATGTAATTCATTTTGTCAAGCTAGTTCCAAGATAGATACACTTGATAATATTTAGAAGACAGTGTCTTGTCACAGGATGGAGTATCTGCAGCTGTTGATAGTAAGTTGCACCTTCATTGCTTTGCTTTAAAAACACCTCTGTTGAATACTTAATTTTTTAAAATTAATTTATGTATCGTGCCTAGACAATAAAGCAACAGATGCAAGATGAATAGGTAGTTTCTGTGTTATCTGCCAGCTCTCCAAAGCAGGAGACATTGCCCTTGACACTATAATAGGATCCATGAAAGCAGGTTCCTGTATCTTCTTTGTATCCCATCCATTTTAGTGTTAGAGGAACCATATGCAGACTTGTGGGGGCGTTATGATTGTAAGACAAATAGTCGATTTAAATAATATCTAAAAAGGTGAGAAAGTGTATTTGTTTGATACCTATTGTATTATCTACCAAATGAATTTGTGGTGCTTCAAGTTTGTTTATGTCCAGGCATTGTTTTTGAACCAGTTGAAATGGTGTCAGTTTATGGAAAACTCTTCCCTTCAAGATGACTTGTAATATTGCAGTGATCTGAGTGACTTCTCCTTTTTATGATCAAACAGGTATGCGACTTTCAATGTGTGGCTTGATATAAAAACTGTTAGAGTGATGGAGGTTAGCTTTTTTTTTAATGCTATTATCCAAGCAGTTCCTTTCATCAGGGATGTTCTGCTCAGATTTACAGAGTTTCATTAGTTTGGGTTGCAGGTGTAATGTCACAGAGTCAAGGGGTACGAATTACCTTGTGTTTTGTGCTATAAGGCTTAGAAAAGGCTAACCCATAGATGAGCATTTAAACTGTTCAAGTGATATTTAGTTAAGATTAGGAACAAGTGCCCTGGGATATCTCAAGGCAAGAATATAAGACTGATAAAGACTGAGTGAATTCAAAGTGATTGGAAGTTGAGGAATGAAAGCCAACTTTGAATTAGAAGTTAAAATTCTTTTAGGGATGAGATAGTTAAAACGTGTCCTGATACATTATCTAGTGTATTGGTTGTGATACTAAGAGAAATACTCACTTTTTCCCTCTCTTGAGAATTATCTTCATATTAAAATTAGCTAGAATTATCTTCATGTCTTCACTTCTCCATAGTGAGCTGCAACCGAAAGTGGTCCTGCTCTTGTCACGTGTCTTGCAGCTCTCTGATGACCGGGTAGTTGCAAAGTGAGGCACTTCGCCTTGCTGAGCCAGTGAAAAACTGCTCTGCAACTGAATGGGTTTCTGTTGAATCAACTGAAATACTCAAAAAAGCATGGAGGCTGCATACAGTTTTAATCCTAGATGTACTTAATGCTGCTTTTTCATTAACTAAATAGCTTGTTTTTCAGTATAACAAACTTGTCTTATTGTTCAGCTTATTTGACAGTCTGGGTTGGAAGAGTGTGATGTTTTTTGACCTCTACTTTTATCACCGCTCCTCTGGCATATAATACTATTCTCTGGACTGGAGGTTTTATCTGTAACCTTACAACAAGCTTATTTTAAGCTTTGTAGGAATGAGCATTCCTCTTTGCTGGTATGTTTGCAGTGCTTTGTTAGTATTTCAGTGCATATTAGATTATTTGGATTTATCAAATTAAAACTACTTCCTTCAGTTTCCCTGTCATCATAAGCAAAGCTACCATTTTCATATCTTTTTAGTTTTGAGGATGAAGATAGGAAGTTACTTTTTTTAAAATCTGCAGTGACTTTGATTGCTTTGGGAAAGCTTTAGATTTTTATTGCCCTGTTTAAGGTTAGTCAGCACTGCCCACATTTTGTGTGCGTATTTGGGGTTAACTGCTGAGAAGACTGGGCCCCTATATACAACTGTTTCGATTGCTGAGTATTTTAGAATGATGGTAGGTGATTTCATTATTCCTGAGATGGAAAAAAAAACGAACCAACCAATTAAACATGAAGGTCCATGTGATTGTAAACATACAAAGATGACTGTTAAATATACAATCAGAAAAGGCACTTCTAAATTGTTCTTCTGTTTTGTAAGC